>OX419609.1:3228173-3376833 GCA_948473455.1 Teleiodes luculella | reverse complement strand
ATTATAATATTCCTATTAATAAGACAAACTTAGATAACTGTTATATAAAAGGTTACTTGTTTAACAATACAAATAAATACTACATTGTTAAACTTATATTTGCTTTTTTTCTTTTATTGCTCTGTTAGGGTTTAGTTTCCTAATTCTACATTGACGCCTAACGTTATCCTGATGCAAACAGAAGAGAAAAATAACTATAATACTGCAAAACACTAGTTTTACTCTAAGGCACCCGTAACAACGTGCAAAACTATACTACAATAAACTATTAATTCTACAAATTTAATCCTACAAACTAAATCCTATACCGGCTTACCTACCGCGTAATGCGCGATTAGCTCGAGAAGCTGTCAAACGCGACATAGTGACGCTCTTAGAGCATAAGTAGTTCTGTCATTATGTCGCGTTTGACAGCTTCTCGAGCTTGTCTCGCGTTATTTGATAAGCCTGCAGGTACAAGCAAGGATGTTATAGGTACTATTCGTACAGTAATTATAACATAATGAATGTGTAGGTACCCAAGGGGGTACAAGGTAAACTTGAATATGCTCATTGCATAGATTTATTGATATTGCCTCGCTCCTACGGCGAAGGAAATCATGGTGAGATAACTGGCACACACCTGCGAAGTAATTCAAAGGTTGTGTGTGAAGTTTACCAATCCGCACTGGACCAGCGTGGTCGACTAAGGCCTGTTTACCCTGATATCAGGGCAGGTTCGAGCCCCACGGTGGGGACGTATATGAGCTGTTAATGATGATGAAATAGTTTGTCTATATTTTTCTTCCTTCAGCCCATAACTGCCGAAAGAATATACAAGAAATTAAAACAGAAATCTCGTCAGCATCCAATGGTCGATACAAACAAGTAAATGCGGAGCGACATGTAAAACCTAAAAGTGGACTAGGACATTCTTGGATAAAGTATTATTATAAATTACTAGTAAAAGCGAAAGAATTAGAAGACGAAATAGAAAACAAAGAGAAGGAGTATAAAAAAATTAAAAAGAAAATTAAAAAATGTGAAACTGTATATCTAACTACTACCACTAGAAAAAAAACAAAAACTACCACTAAAAAGTCAAAAAAGACAACAACACCCTCAGATGATGAGAGTGATATAGAAACTACAACTAAACGTACAAAAAAGACAACAACAACACCGTCGGATTATGAGAGTGATATAGAAACTACAACTAAACGTACAAAAAAGACAACAACAACACCATCGGATTATGAGAGTGATATAGAAACTACAACTAAACGTACAAAAAAGACAACAACAACACCATCGGATTATGAGAGTGATGTAGAAACTACAACTAAACGTACAAAAAAGACAACAACGACACCCTCGGATTATGAGAGTGATGTAGAAACTACAACTAAACGTACAAAAAAGACAACAACAACTCCCCCAGATGATGAGAGTGATATAGAAACTACAACTAAACGTACAAAAAAGACAACAACAACTCCCCCAGATGATGAGAGTGATATAGAAACTACAACTAAACGTACAAAAAAGACAACAACAACAACCCCAAATTACGAAAGTGAGGGCACACCCTCAGATTATGAGAGTGATGTAGAAACTACAACTAAACGTAAAAAAAAGACAACAACAACACCATCGGATTACGAAAGTGATGTAGAGGGTGGGGGAGGGGGAGGGGGAGGCGGAGGAGGAGGAGGAGGAGGTGGTGGAGGAGGAGGTGGAGGTGGAGGGGGAGGGGGAGGTGGAGGTGGAGGTGGAGAGGGAGGGGGAGAGGGAGAGGGAGGTGGAGAGGGAGATGGAGACGAAGATGGGAATGGGGATGGAGATGGAGATGGAGATGGAGATGGAGGAGATGGAGATGGAGGAGATGGAGACGGAGGAGATGGAGGAGACGGAGATGGAGGAGATGGAGGAGATGGAGATGGAGGAGATGGAAATGGAGGAGATGGAGAGGGAGACGGAGAGGGAGAGGGAGAGGGAGGGGGAGGGGGAGGAGAAGGAGGAGGAGGGGGAGAGGGAGGAGGAGGGGGAGAGGGAGGAGGAGAAGGGGGAGGAGAAGGGGGAGGAGGAGGGGGAGAGGGAGGAGAAGGGGGAGGAGGAGGAGGGGGAAAGGGAGGCGAAGGTGGTGGGGGAGGCGGGTTAGGCTATAAAATTCAAAAAAATATACATGGATAAAAAATAAAATAAACCAACTACTTTGAAATGGCACCTTTTTTTCTTGTAGAATTTTGGTGAAGTAATTCTTTTGATGTAGCAGTCTTAAAGCTAGGCAATAAAATAATTCAAAATGGTTTACCAAAAATTACCATAAAAGTTAAAAAAATAATATATCGAATTACGAGTCATGTGTCCCGGTGGATTTCTACTCAAGACTACTATTCTGCAACTATGCTAAGTTTCATTAAATCGTCCAGTTTCAATCGCTATATTGCACTAAATACCCTACTTATATCAGTATAAAAACCAGACCATGAAAAGTTAGTTTCGGATCAAACAATACACCCAAGTCTCTGATAGCATTAGCGCGGTTAATACGATCAGAGCCAAGCGTGTATGTGGCTACTACAGGTTGCGAAGAACTCGTGAAGGTCATCATCACACAATATTTACTGATATTAAATGCCAACTTGTTCTTCACACTCCAACAAACCATATTATAAATATCCGTTTGCAGAAGTACGGACGGATTCACAGTTGATGACACGTATTAATTTGAGGTCATCAGCGTATCTACATCAAACAGTTAGAATATAAAACATTATCTTTTAAGGTCATCATTACCATCAGGTTAAACAATAATGGTCCCAAATTAGAGCCTTGACTCACTCCAGAACGAGTGAGATATAACTCAGAAACAAAGGAACCATATTTGACAAACTACTTGCGGTCTCTTAGACAATCTGCAAAAAGTGATGATAACAGATTAGGACTGAAACAAAAATCACACAACTTTTCAAGATGAACGTCGTTAATCGACACGATCAAACGCCTTTTCCAAGTCGAAGTACACGACGTCGACTTGAGCATACAGTGGCCACTAATGATAAAAGATTTTGTAGTTACTGACCGTGACCGTCCATTCCGGAATCCATGTTGTGAATCAGAGAGAAAAGGAGCTACTTGATTTGATAGTTTGAAAAGTATTATGGATTTAAAAAGCTTAGGAAGATGAGATAGGATAGTAATAGGCCTGCGATCTTCTACAGAAATAGAATTTTGTGGTTTTAGGAATACGAGTGACTCGAGAGATTTTCTAAATAGCAGGATATTTGCCAGTTTTGAGAACAAAGTTAAATAAGTGTTCGATTCGCATCTACAGCTGGTCTTTAAATGCTTTAAAAAAGGATACAGTCAGGTCCTACAGCACTGTGAGGTTTCAGTTTACTCAAGCTTTTATATGTTACTTCAGGTTCAAATCCTCCGTTAGCCTTTACCCCCTGGCCACAGCTTCGCGCGGCGGCAACCGCGAACAGCGAAAACCGATGGAAACAAATGTAGGCAATTGTATGAAGCTGTTTACAGGTAGTCGCGGCAGCGGCAGCGGCGGCGGCGGCGGTGGGTGTATGCGGCATCGCGTCTACAGGCCAAGTCTGCCATAGTGGTACTATGGCAGTCGGGGGGCAACTTACGGTGAACGGTCTGTAGAGCGAATACACGGCGAGCTGTGGCCTACCATCATACCGTAGTTCGCGCCGCGCATCGCGCA
Organism: Teleiodes luculella; assembly: GCA_948473455.1. NCBI lineage: Eukaryota > Metazoa > Arthropoda > Insecta > Lepidoptera > Gelechiidae > Teleiodes > Teleiodes luculella. Next base: position 3,373,130 of record OX419609.1, on the reverse strand, counting down.
AAGCTGTGGCCAGGCCCTATGCTGCCAGAACGTTCGTGGATTAACCTGTATTTTAGCAACAACACTAAATATTAACATATAGATCATATGCAACAGATAGTTTTCTTTTCAGTATAGTTCTAAAGTCGTTAGATTGCTTGTAAAATGAATGATCTTTAGTGCATTTCCATAAGCGATGGAGATGAGCCTTACGGTTAATAGGTATTACTAATCATTTCTGAGGTATACCAAACAGGATATCGTCTGTGCCGTTTATCAGACCTGTGTTTTTAACCGACTTCAAAAAAGGAGATAAATCCTTACTGCCTCCAAAATATTACTTGGAGGAATTGCTTTCCACATAAAATACTACTCCAGACGAGCAGCAATACTGTCTGAAATATGTTCTGAGTTCCTGAAGGTGCTCTCTTCACACATCATAATGGAACTTTATCTTTACAGTGGATCAGCCATTCACCATCTTCGCGGGTTCCATAACCCAAATCTTGTGTCTACAGTTTCTTCAGCCATCCCAACCCATTTCAAACACAACAGCGGAACTGAAATGATAGGGCGAGGAAGAGATGCCTGTGGCCGGAAAATAGCAAATTGCTTTTCTACTTTTCGATTTGCAGTATATTAATTGTTTTTTAAAATTAGATAGTTTATAGCCATCGCCCTTAAAATTTTCCATTACAAAAACATGTATAGGAAACATAAAATTTCTCATTATAAGAACGTATAATAGGACACATAAACTTTAAATCTTCGCTTTTCATAGATTTTCGAAAAATGTTCTTATAAGCCTTTAACCATTTGAAAAACTTCTTTCTATGATCTATTTGCACAATTTACATTGGCATAGGGCTACGGTCGTTACACCTTTAAGTCTCATGCCTAAGGGCTAATAATGAAACGATTTTTGTTTTATAATTTATCTTTTGGTAAGTATTGAATTTGTAAGATACTTCATGGGTGGTGTACTGGTTAAATAGTAGCATCCCAGACAGAAGAGGCGAGATTGAAACCCCATTTTTTATACCTACTTATAGCTCAGTTAGCAGTTCTAGAGTGGTCAAACGCCTTTGTAGTCGCACGATGCCGGCGGCCGGACAGGAAATAAAAAGAAGGGTTGGCTTGGCACAAAATACCAAATTAAACTGTTGTCATTTATTATTTTTCTAATCAATTTTCATTGTCATTTGTTTTTTTTCACAAATTAAAACACAAACAGAAAAACAAACATATTAATAGTAACATTCTGCTATTAAATTACTTGTAAGTACCTACTAGTTTTACCGCGCATCCGTTGAGTAGTTGTACAACACTATTTAAGTAAGACTTATACGTCTAACGTTTGCCAGAGAGTGTTCGCCTTGCATGCGGCGTCTATAGGCTATGTGATAGTAAGGGCAGTATGGGCCTGGCCACAGCTTAGCGCGACGCGCGGCGCGACCTGCGACCAGCGGAATGTTGCCAGTGACTCAATAGCACTCAATAGTCAAAATTAACATGAGGGAACTAAAATTCTTTTTCATTTCTAGAAACCTGCTAGAAAAATGTAGCACACTGTAATTAACAAATTGATTTACCGAACTTTTGCCAAAAAAGTTCAATTTTCATGCAAAAAGTAATGTTTATCTTATTTTACTTAGAAAACGACTTCATGAATAGACTATATAAATAAATAAACTACACTGTAATGTACCTAGCACAAATAAGATTTAAAATACGCAAAAGTAACGTTTTGAGTCGTGTAATGCAAAGTGCTCAAAAATAGTAGGTAAGTAGTTACGTTAGGATTGTCGTAACCCACACGTTAGGCTGGAACAGCCTCTCTAACCCGGTCCACGCGTGACAGACATAATTTTGTCGTGCGTATTCTCTTATCCTATTGGACGATATTTCATATATGGCGGGTTTTTTGACAGTTAATGTGCGACAAACTTTTTTCGTAGCACTGCATGTTATGGGGCAGATCTCTTATTGAGAGTTGTAAACTAGATTTTATGAATCAAATTTTTTATTAAAGTTTATTATAAATAATTAGGTACCTAACTACCTACATACAATTCTTAACGACGGTATTCTGTGGTTAAATTGTGCAATGAAAAACATTAACAGTACTACAGTTGATAAACCGCTCAAACGGCGCGGTGATACCGAGTATCGGAGCGATCAGTCTCGAGTTCGACGCCGGCTGCACTCGGACCAAATGCAAAGACGTCGCAGGCCCAACCTGCATTCGCCTGCGTGAGGTCTTCAAACTAAACGAGCCTGAGCAGTACTTACTCGTCCAAGACGTCTGCGAAGTGAAAGATCTGAGGTGTTTACTGGGTAAGAAACAAATAATTTGGTCAGTACAGAGTGCCGAGTGCGAGTTTTGCATACAAAGTAAACGCGCTCGAAATCGAGAGCGTAAACGCGATTTTGTATGGAATTGAAACTACGCCATCTGTAGACAGTTAGCTGAACTAAAATTTCTCCATACTAAATGCACGTTTACGTCGTCGTTATCGAGCGCGTTTCGTGAGTAAAAAACTCGCACTTGGCACTCAGTAAAGAACTGCTCAAATTAATTGATGGTCAATTTTAAACTTCACTATCGACTCAACGATCAAGCGAAAACTTTTTCCTTAAACGAAAATTTAAAGTTGTTTCCCCCCAGAAATTGTTAGCGATGTCGATAGCAGCGGGGCGGGGAGCGGCGCGATCCATTTCATATGTACAGGCGGTAAATCGCCCCTCTCCCCGCCGTCATACAGTTCACAGCTCACTGGAGCAGTTCACAGCGTAAAGCAGAAAAATCAAAAGCTCTCCTTATTGTGGAAATTCTGTGAAACTAATTAACAAAGACTAAAAACATGTCGGTAGCGCTCTGAGCAGGACATTTTATTTTTTGGTCTGGCTATAGGTGATCTGTATTTTTTAAAATCTTTATTTTTTAATTTACTAACAGGAATTGAAGTAGCAAAGGTGCCAATGATTCATTGCAACGTCAGTGCTCAAGGTTCTATAGATGGTAAGTGATGAACTGTCGTCAAACAAATCCAAATGAACGCGGCCTAGAAAATGTTTTCCAATCTCTTGTATAGCGAGCAGTGCCCGAGGCCACGCTCATTAAAATCCGCAGACTGTATAACCAAGTGACACTACATTTCGTAGCTCCTCTTCTGCTACGTAATTGCTACGCCGCGCGCCGTAGCAGTGGTCTACGGAAAGTCTACGCCGCCGTTGACATTGTACCGACCCGCCCCTAGCCTAAAAAGACAATGAAATGTTTTGGAGGTCTTTCCTTAGCGTAGAAAGCACAATAATAAAATTTTCCTAAAAATCTCTAAAATCGAATAATTAATCTCAAATACATAGAACTAAGTTGTAAAGGGCTTATTATAATCAAATATGTTCAATACAGGTCGAATGTAACAAATAGAAAGCCTTTTGGAAATTTACCTTTTTACTTTATACGTTCCTGTATTGAATTGAAATTTCCTAAGTACTTTATACGTTCTTGTAATGAAATCAGCCGATTCCTTAATAACTTCTAAACTAAAATAGATAGCACAATTCTGATTACTGATTTGGAATCAGGATAAGCGACACTATCTAAAATATGAGTTTGAGCAAGTTTTTATATTTTTGGCCGCGCACCTTCGTTTCGTGTCGTCCGTATATATGGTGGTGAGAGCGTCGGTCAGTAGCACATAGCGAGGGCCGATGTCGAAAAGCATGAAAAATACTTAGTAAAAGATAAGTATGAAAACGCTCTGGGATTGGGCTAGAAATAGTTCAACTCTCAAAAACATGTGAAAATTTGCTATTTTCAGAGTGCTAGGCGTTGTTTGCGAAATATGCGTCTTTCGTCGGGATTACGGTCTCAGTACGATTGTCGACGTCCTAAACGCTTAGAAGGTGATAGATAAGTTTCTATGGGTGTTTGGAGCTTGACCCAGGTGTTGGCAGTCATTAGTATATAATTATAGAAAGTGCACGATTGCTAGAGTTTGGGTGTTTGCAAGTCATTCCTATCTTACAACCATGATGAGTATAAGTCGGTCGAAAGATAGACTCGCATCAAAATATAATATTTCTAGGAAAAACTTCTTACACATCGTCGCCCGCGGTGGAAGCTTAGACTTCCCTAAAACTTTAGTAAATCACGCCGACGCCGAATAGAGACTTCATCTTGTCTGACGCTTGAAGACGAGGTGTTTCTGGACTATCGTAGGTTTCCAATTAATCAAAGTATTTAGGTCTGCATGGAGAAAGTGAAGTTGGCTGATTCATTAGTTTGTGATGAAGCTTAGACGATGTACAACTTCCATGTTATTCCTATATACTGGATTGGAGACGTACACCAGTCTTCCTCCAAGGCATATTGTCTGTGGAGAGGCTTTGAGAATGAATGGCTGTGGAGAGATAACGCGATGTTGGAATAGCGTAGCTAATCTTAACATGCAGTAACATTAGGTTCTTCGGAATCTATTATACGATGTTCCCGTATACAGTTGCCGTTACAGTATGGTAGAGAGGCCGGCTTATTCAGCTATCGTCTCTTTATGGACTGACGTTCAAGAAGCTAGGAGGTTGTATTTCTATATGAACTCCTACTCGAACGCTTAGCGGCCCACCTTGGTGGAAAGCTTGGATTGGCTTCCATAATTGCTAGACGTGTGTGGTCTTTAAACATACCTAAATTATATCATATTCCCTATACAGGTAACAAGCGTTTGCCGTGGTGGGAGCTCGTAGACTACGGTCATCTTATAACGTTCAGGCTTTGTACTCCATTGTAAGCCCTGATACGTATGGTTCCAAACCATTTTGCGAGCGCCTACCTCGGTAGCTTGTCGACTACGGTCGCAACGAACAGGTATTGGTTCGCCATGTAAGCCCTGCAACAATCGGACTCACAATCCGCACCAATCGACCTCGGTCGCACCGGGAGATCAGATGGCATTGTCCTTTGGGATAGAGATCTTCGTAAGGGCGGGCTACGGCCTGCCCTTTTCTTTCACTTGAAAAAATATATATCTATGTATGTTTTAGTGGATTTGAGCCTCCGAGACCTGATATTCCCGGTGCGGTGAAAGGAATATTGTATGAATAGCAGTATCATTAGAGAGACTATACGACAGTATTCTAGAGGCGTTTGAGTTACAGTTGATGATGATGTTGCGACTGGTAAGTGTATTGGCACACACTCTTACTGGGAATTTTGTCCATTTAGAGACATATAGTAAGTGTATTGGCACACGCTTACCGAATTAAAGGATTAGAAGATGAGGGAGCGGTTTGCAGTCTAGCGACTGATGAATGGCTTTTCTTGTTGATAGTCCTGCCCAACCCATTTTATAAACTTTCATATATTAATCACAACTGACGTTGATAGTTCTTATTAGGATAACGATGTTCAGGTATCAGACAGAATTCAGCCCGCTGTTTACAATAGAGGCATTGAGAACGGAAACACTGTGATATCTAAAAGGAAATGGGATATTACTCACAAGGCGTAGAACGGATCCTACCCTAGACGATTACAAAGGCCAATTAGATAAAATATAAATAGAGTAGAATTCCTGCGAAGGGATTTTATTTATTTTATATTTTTAAGGAGACGAGAGGTGCAGTCACAATTTGGTGCCGTGACCAGGATGTTTATTATCTGATAGATGGTACACGGAACGGCACAGGCAAATTGAGAAGTGAGAAAGAGGTGGCGAAAGCCACAATTTGTTGCTCGTGAAATGGAAAGATATCGTACAGTGTGGAAGTTTGAGATGCCAAAGTATTTAGCCGGGTTTTGATGTGTAGTGAGCTGATGGTTTTCGGTTTGCAGCATGTTGGGACTGCAGGTTAGAAGTAACAGTGAGGAAGTTGTAATTCTGTATAATTAAAACCGCAAACATTGATGAAGAGAGGGAAGTTATAGAGATGGCTCTAGCAAAAACATTAGGTTCGGCCAACGGATGGACATGCATCTTTCGAGGCAGACTAGTGACGATGTATTTCGTAGAATTAGATAGTGTCGATAGATGAAGTTGGAGACTCCTAGTCGAATCCTAGATGTTGAAATTGAGATTATGAAGGCATAATCCTGTGCAGAAGCACAAAACTTGTAAAGACTGGGGGCTGTTAGTTCTCTTAGAAATCAGAAGGATGGGGGCTGTCTGGAAGATCTAAAGGCGGGGGGGCTGCTGGGATCTAAAAGATGCTTAATCTTATACTGGAATTTAAAAGCACATTGAATGATGGGTCAGACAGGAGACATATGTGAAACGATGGTCTCAAGTTTAGATAGACAATTATTAGGTGAAGTTTATCGGCATGATAATTTGATAAACTGTTAGATGTGCTAACCAATAAGCTGAGATCAAAGGTAGCACTGAAGTAGAATAGATTGTAGGGAAGATAAGGGAATATGAGGTAGGCTAATTTACTTTAGGTTTTTCGATGTTAGATTACAGATGTTAGGATAGGGAAAAATCATTTTGAGCGCTTGGAGATGAGTATTGAAACTCTTATGATATGAGCGATAACAGGGAATGTTGTGTGCGTGTGGACGATCAAGGAGGTCCACGCTTTCTGAGCTTAGAATCTCTGTCTACAGGATAGAAGAGATGCGGAGAAGGCCGCTGTGGATAAATGTTGTAACAAAAACGAACCTCCAGGTGAGGATTGGGATTACAGACATAAGACAACATTCAGGCTTTACAGAGTGTTATCGAGTATTGTTCTCTAAGACTGAGTTTAGCAGGTTTGTTGTCAAAGCCGAGATCGTTGTGTTGACTGAATTGAGTTTCACAGGTGCAAGCGTTTTGTTGTTGTTAGCTCTGTCATGGAGGTCGACTTAATCACTAGGTAGCGAGATTTGATTAAGTGGGGAGGAAGCCCCATGGGTTTTGAAAAGTATTGATAATCTAAGATTGTCATGTTCAGCAGATCGAAAGGATTGACTTGGTTTGGTTGATCTGGGAAGAGTGGAAATTCCCGTGTCACAGGAGCTTTACCAACCTCCCTTGTCATTTCATAGGCCGCCGCCTTTGGATGACTGGTCTAGCCACTGTAAGACAGATCTAGCTGCAGAGTGGACTTGCAAGAAAATTATAAAATTTATTGTGGATGCAGACATTAATGAAGCCGTGGTGGTGGAATTAGACGCAGGTCTACTCGGTTTCTTTTTCTACACATTTTCGGTAAGCCTAGCAAGTCTATCACAGGGGTTTAAGTACTCGTCTGGATCAGGCCTCTTCCGGTAGAATAGCGATGCATAGAGACCAAGTTCACCTTAACCACAATGAGTTTTATGATGGGTGTCAGACAGTGAGAAGAACTGCATTCATGCTTGTTCTTAGACTCATTGTGTGATACTGTATTGAATGAGGACGAACCGGACGGAGAGACTATATACGAGTACCTCGAGCGAGGGAAGCTGTAGTAGTTTGTAATATGAAGCATTAGTTATGCCTAAGAAACTTCAATGGTCACGAGGTTCTTAGAAACGACTGTGGTTGACGGGTGTAGCTCATCATGCACTTGATAACTATGGGCGATCAAGGGACTTAGTGAGGAATGGGAGTGACGGTGGCAGGCTTATGCTGAAGATTGATTTTGAGATTCGAGAGATTGGAGAAATATTCCTAAGTGCTGGAACTAGTTGGAAGCTAAGAATGTTGAAGATGAGCTGATGATAAGTAAAGTAGGAGTACCTCGAGTGGGGGAAACATATAAGCCTAAAAGTTTGAGCTTTGAAAATTTATCTTCAGTAAATTACGACAAATTTTGGGGGCTGGATGTACCGACCCGCCCCTAGCCTAAAAAGACAATGAAATGTTTTGGAGGTCTTTCCTTAGCGTAGAAAGCACAATAATAAAATTTTCCTAAAAATCTCTAAAATCGAATAATTAATCTCAAATACATAGAACTAAGTTGTAAAGGGCTTATTATAATCAAATATGTTCAATACAGGTCGAATGTAACAAATAGAAAGCCTTTTGGAAATTTACCTTTTTACTTTATACGTTCCTGTATTGAATTGAAATTTCCTAAGTACTTTATACGTTCTTGTAATGAAATCAGCCGATTCCTTAATAACTTCTAAACTAAAATAGATAGCACAATTCTGATTACTGATTTGGAATCAGGATAAGCGACACTATCTAAAATATGAGTTTGAGCAAGTTTTTATATTTTTGGCCGCGCACCTTCGTTTCGTGTCGTCCGTATATATGGTGGTGAGAGCGTCGGTCAGTAGCACATAGCGAGGGCCGATGTCGAAAAGCATGAAAAATACTTAGTAAAAGATAAGTATGAAAACGCTCTGGGATTGGGCTAGAAATAGTTCAACTCTCAAAAACATGTGAAAATTTGCTATTTTCAGAGTGCTAGGCGTTGTTTGCGAAATATGCGTCTTTCGTCGGGATTACGGTCTCAGTACGATTGTCGACGTCCTAAACGCTTAGAAGGTGATAGATAAGTTTCTATGGGTGTTTGGAGCTTGACCCAGGTGTTGGCAGTCATTAGTATATAATTATAGAAAGTGCACGATTGCTAGAGTTTGGGTGTTTGCAAGTCATTCCTATCTTACAACCATGATGAGTATAAGTCGGTCGAAAGATAGACTCGCATCAAAATATAATATTTCTAGGAAAAACTTCTTACACATCGTCGCCCGCGGTGGAAGCTTAGACTTCCCTAAAACTTTAGTAAATCACGCCGACGCCGAATAGAGACTTCATCTTGTCTGACGCTTGAAGACGAGGTGTTTCTGGACTATCGTAGGTTTCCAATTAATCAAAGTATTTAGGTCTGCATGGAGAAAGTGAAGTTGGCTGATTCATTAGTTTGTGATGAAGCTTAGACGATGTACAACTTCCATGTTATTCCTATATACTGGATTGGAGACGTACACCAGTCTTCCTCCAAGGCATATTGTCTGTGGAGAGGCTTTGAGAATGAATGGCTGTGGAGAGATAACGCGATGTTGGAATAGCGTAGCTAATCTTAACATGCAGTAACATTAGGTTCTTCGGAATCTATTATACGATGTTCCCGTATACAGTTGCCGTTACAGTATGGTAGAGAGGCCGGCTTATTCAGCTATCGTCTCTTTATGGACTGACGTTCAAGAAGCTAGGAGGTTGTATTTCTATATGAACTCCTACTCGAACGCTTAGCGGCCCACCTTGGTGGAAAGCTTGGATTGGCTTCCATAATTGCTAGACGTGTGTGGTCTTTAAACATACCTAAATTATATCATATTCCCTATACAGGTAACAAGCGTTTGCCGTGGTGGGAGCTCGTAGACTACGGTCATCTTATAACGTTCAGGCTTTGTACTCCATTGTAAGCCCTGATACGTATGGTTCCAAACCATTTTGCGAGCGCCTACCTCGGTAGCTTGTCGACTACGGTCGCAACGAACAGGTATTGGTTCGCCATGTAAGCCCTGCAACAATCGGACTCACAATCCGCACCAATCGACCTCGGTCGCACCGGGAGATCAGATGGCATTGTCCTTTGGGATAGAGATCTTCGTAAGGGCGGGCTACGGCCTGCCCTTTTCTTTCACTTGAAAAAATATATATCTATGTATGTTTTAGTGGATTTGAGCCTCCGAGACCTGATATTCCCGGTGCGGTGAAAGGAATATTGTATGAATAGCAGTATCATTAGAGAGACTATACGACAGTATTCTAGAGGCGTTTGAGTTACAGTTGATGATGATGTTGCGACTGGTAAGTGTATTGGCACACACTCTTACTGGGAATTTTGTCCATTTAGAGACATATAGTAAGTGTATTGGCACACGCTTACCGAATTAAAGGATTAGAAGATGAGGGAGCGGTTTGCAGTCTAGCGACTGATGAATGGCTTTTCTTGTTGATAGTCCTGCCCAACCCATTTTATAAACTTTCATATATTAATCACAACTGACGTTGATAGTTCTTATTAGGATAACGATGTTCAGGTATCAGACAGAATTCAGCCCGCTGTTTACAATAGAGGCATTGAGAACGGAAACACTGTGATATCTAAAAGGAAATGGGATATTACTCACAAGGCGTAGAACGGATCCTACCCTAGACGATTACAAAGGCCAATTAGATAAAATATAAATAGAGTAGAATTCCTGCGAAGGGATTTTATTTATTTTATATTTTTAAGGAGACGAGAGGTGCAGTTACAACATTTTTCCCACTCTGCATGATACTCACTTTGTTTGACAGTCTCTTGTATAGCGAGCAGCGCAGAAGACACGCTCATAATATCCATCGGAATTATTTTTAAGTTAATAATTAATTAAATGCAGTAAACAATAAAATTAATTGACGCTTGACAAAGATCTCTTTTAATTGTTGTTATTTTTTCCGGTTTCTTTTATACAAAAATGAAACATTAAGCACCGATTTCAGAACAACCAGTTTCAGCAGAAAATGAGCTTCTTTCAACTAAACTAAGAGAAAAGAGAGCGGTTTTAAAACCTCTGCACATATCTGTAAGTATCTCCAACTGTCTGAGATAGTAAGTAACCTTTTCTTCACGTAAAATAAAAGGGACACAACTTCAAACCACTTTGATAAATAATGATAAAATTTCAGTTATCTTTTCCGTGCAGTTCCCGGTAGAAATGAAATATTTTCCCGTGGTAAAAACTATCTAAGATGTTGACCGGAGATATAAGGTACCACCATGCAAAACATCATTCAAATCAGTTGAACAGTTTCGGAGATTAGCCCGTACAAAAAGAATACCCAAAGAGTTGCCTGGTAGAAATTGCTATCATAGCAATAAGACCGCCTTTTTGTACACTTTAGTTCTAAGTTATTGTAACCCCCTTTCTGCATTTTTGTGTGCAATAAAGGTATATTCTAATCTAATCTAGAGTTTGGCAAATGAAAGTAGACAATCGATGAAATTGGAAAACAAAGTTACATAGAAAAAAAAGTATCAAATTAGGTAAATCTATAGAATCGGGGTTGCCAGGATGGTTTTTTCAAATTTGCCGCGTTTTTTCGTTTCCTACTTTCGTTTGCCAAATTCTAGTCGACTTTGTGCAAGAGCCATGTTTTATTTTAGGAAATCGATTCGTTTGGTAAACATCCAGACTTAGAAAAAAATAAACAAATCTTAGATGGGCGGCGCACACATCATAAAAAAAAGAAGTATTACGAGTTGGTAAACAAAGTGGCAGAATACAAGAAAAAAATAGAAAAATTAAATACAAAGATAAAGGAAGCGAAAAAGAATTTGAAAAGATGTGAAAGCGGACTGAAAGCACCAATGACATTTCGCGATGTACTTTCAGCTATTCATGATAATAACGATGATATGACTAAACTTGCTGTTAAGGAACATAATGATACTATAGACGTAATACTAGGAAAGAAAGGTGAGTTATATACAAATTTTACTGGTCGGGCTTTGCACATGACAAACATACAGACAGACATGTCACAGCATTTTTGTGCCATTTACACATGAGCAGCTTATACTATCTATACAATACAGGCAGATTACTAAGAATATTATAACAAATAATAAATAATTAATAATAATAATAATAGGCTATTTGACTGGTTTTTAAAATATATTTTTTATTATTCAGTAGATTTTGTGGATCCCAGTAATAGTTGTATTTTTTAATTCTGGTACATATTTCCTGAAAAATATCAAAATAAAAATTCAATATATAAGTAGCGCGCCAAAACGCTACTTTGACAATATGGCGTCGCAATGGCATCGGTGACGTCACAGCCAGTACTACTACTACAAGTTGCTTAAGTAGAAAACGATGTTTACTGGCTAGTGACATATGTCCTATACCCGAACAATCAGGAGCGTTTTGAGTCACGTGACAAACGCCAAAAAAAATACGTTTCTATTTACGGATTTTTACATAAATTAATTATTATTTTCAACTTCCCATAGTAAATATCCATTTTTAAACTTACATTACATACTGATTACAGTAATTAACACTTTATTTTTCGCATTGTCAAATAGCCTATTATTATTATTATATTATTTATAATTATTAATATTATAATTAAATATATCTCACACTTGGCCATCTGACCCCAAACTAGGCAGAGCCTGTACTAATGGGTGTCAGACAGCTGATATGCATGCATACATATATAAAAACACAACATCCAGACACAAGGCAAACACAAGTTCATACTTATAACATACTTATGTTATGTGATACCTATAACAACTTTCAGACTACTCCAGCACGGTACGGTTGCGTTACCACGTAATAATAATAATAACAAATCCATTTATTTCAGGCAATATTCACATAAAATGGTAATGCGCGAGTAGCTCGAGAAGCTGTCAAATGCGATAAAGTGACTCTCTTAGAGCCATAGTAGTTCTGTCATTATGTCGCGTTTGACAGCTTAGTACTAAATAACGCACGAGACGTCCGACAAGCTGTCAAACTCAACATAGTGGTATAAGATAAGAGCCATAGTTCTGTCATTATGTCACGTTTGACAGTTTCTCGAGCTTGTCTCGCGTTATTTGATAAGCCTGCAGGTACAAGGCAAACTCGAATATAGTAATCATCATTGCATAGATTTATTTATATTGCCTCGCTCTTACGCCGAAGGAAACATCGTGAGATAACTTGCACACTCCTGCGAAGTATAAGTACTACCACTACCGCTGTGCACTCTCTGAGGTATGAGGTATGAGGTGGGAGCCGGGGAAAAAAGTGCATGAGTATGGACATGACGGACAGAAACAAATGACACTACCTGCCGCCACGAGCGTTGACGGCGGGCTGACAGAGCGCGTCTCCCCCCCCCTCTCGCCGCGCGCATACCTGAGTGCACAGCGGTAGTGGTAGTACGTTGTGTGAAATTGACCAATCCGCAATTGGCCAGTGTGGGCCACTATCCCCCTGGCCACAGATTCGCGCGGCGGCGGCGGCGCGACCTGCGGCACGAAACTTGCCAGAACTAGGGACTACTATTTGGTATTCTGTGCCAGAACATTAGTATTGTAATAACATTTTATGTTATTTTCGAGCATTTCCATGTTACATGACTCAAAACGTTACTTTTACGTATTTTTAATCTTATTTGTGCTACATTACAGTGTTGAAGTAGTTTTCTAAGTATATTAAGATAGACGTTAATTTTTGCATGAAAATTGAACTTTTTTGCAAATGTTGTGTAATTTCACGCCTTTACTCGTAAATAAATTTCTTAATTTTGGTGGTACATTTTAGAAATGAAAAAATTTTTAGTTTTCTCATGTTAATTTCAACTATGGGTCACTGGTAACATTACGCTGGTCGCAGGTCGCGCCGCGCGTCGCGCGAAGCAGTGGCCAGGCCCTAAGGCCTGTTTACCCTGATATCAGGGAAGGCTCGAGCCCCTCGGTGGGAACGTATAATAGCTGTTAATAATTATGAAATATATTTTTATTTAGCCCATAACTGCTCGAAGAATCTACATGAAATTAAAACAGAAATCTCGTCTATATCCAATAGTCGATACAAACAAGTAAATGCGGAGGGACGTGTGCAACCTAAAACATTCAGACATTCTTGGAAAAAGCATTATTATATATTACTAGTAGAAGCGAAAAAGTTAGAAGACGAAATAGAAAACAAAGAGAAGGAGCTCAAAATAATTATAAAAAAATTGATAAAATGTGAATCTCGAACTACTACCACTTGTATACCAAGAACTACCACTAGAAGGACAAAAGCTACCACTAGAAGGACAAAAAAGACACCAACACCCGCATATTGTGATAGCGATTATTCATCTTCAGAATTGACTACTAAATGTAGAAAAAAGACAACAACCCCAAAATACGAAAGTGATCTCTCGGATTATGAGAGTGATGTAGAAATTACTACTAGACGTACAAAAAAGACAACAAAAAGAACCACACCCTCAGATTACGAAAGTGAGAGTGATGGAGAGGGTGGCGGAGGGGGAGGAGGAGGAGGGGGGGGGTAATGGAGGGGGAGGGGGAGGGGGTGGGGGGGGTTAAGCTATGAAATAAATAAAAAAATAGATTAATCCACCATTATAAAAAAATATAAACCAACTATTTTGAAATGGCATATTTTTTCTTGTAGAATTTTGGTAAGTACCTAATTTTTTTTGATGTAGCAGTCTTCAAGCACAAAATAAGAAGTTTCCAGAAAGTCCACTCCCGCCATCCTTGAAATTAACTTCCTAAACTTGGTTGACTCCTTGAAAAACGTGTATCGTCATTTTTGTGTTGTGTTTAAACAGCCAAATACACTACAACAGTAATAAGAACACTTATCCATGTTTTTCGCACAACGAACATCAATACATTGTTAATAATTGCGAGAGCAACGACTGCACGTGGTCCGTACATGGTCCGAACACGGCCTGTAAACGCAATGATCAATGTGTGCGTAAGAATATGGCGCTTAATTACGAGTCTTCCGAGTGGACCATCTGTCTAAGTGCGCAATCTAGAAAGTAATTTAATTTTTTAAAAATATTCATTTCGTTCGAATAGTACCTACATGAAAAATATGGTAAATATATATCTTTTTTTTAGTGTACAGTGTAAACCATAGAAATAAGAAACCTCACCATATTGCGGAATTTCAATGGAACTAATTTTATAAGGGAAATTGTTGCCATAGTCGTATAAACGTGGAGCCCCCAGAGCAGGTTTCTTATTACTTTGGTCAGGCTTTACCTTTTAAATGCACCATGATATGATATTATTATCTAAAAGCAGTTTTCTTTTTTTATAGAAAAACATTTACAACATAACAGCATTATAAAGCCTAATAATCACTGCAAAAAGATAATATGTACAGAACAGACTAAAAAAAAAACTAATATGAACAATTGAAAAGACTCGCAAAACGTTACTTTTACGTATTTTTAATCTTATTTGCTCTACATTACAGTGTTGAAGTCATTTACTAAGTAAAATAATATAAAAGTTTTTTTTTTCATGAAGATTGAACTTTTATGCATAAGTTGGGTAATTTCACGCCTTTGAATCAATTTCTTAATTTCAGTGTTACATTTTTCTAGCAGGTTTTTAGAAATGGAAAAAAAAAATAGTTCTCTCATGTTAATTTTGACTATGGGTCACTGGCAACATTCCGCTGGTCGTAGGTCGCGCGAATCTGTGTCCAGTTTTTTACGGTTCATATCAGTAATAAATTATCAGGTATACCAAACAAACAGGATATGATCTGTGGCGCTTATCAGACCTGTGTTTTTGATATACAATTTAATATCAAAAACACCATCATCATATCATATCATATCATCATATTTCATCATACTACCTACCTATTATTATAAAGGGGGAAGATTTGTATTTTGTGTGTGTGTGTGTGACGACATATTATCACTGACGATGAATTGGTATTTTGTCATATCACTAGATATTTTTTAGTAAGAAGACGTTATAAACAAGAGGATTCGTCATCTTCCGCGATTTCGTGATATCCCTAGGGATTTCGTGAAATCCCTGATTTCAATATTTTCTGCGACAGATACATTTCCTACGAAATGTCTAATATCATATTTTCACACATTTCCGGGCGACTTTAGGAATTATATGCATTTCCTAAGAATTGTACCTATACAATGACGGATTTCATACATTTCCGTTAACATACCTACCTACACGGCTACACGACTAAGTATTTGGGCATGAAAAAAGTGTCAGAGCGCTGGTTGCCTTACGGCATCGACGACTGTCGTCGATGCCTTACGGACACGCAGAAACAAACCAGACAAAAGAACAAAGCTGTTTAGATTTGTAACATTGATGTAAAACAGATCTTGAAATCCTGACCACTTTGTGGCTCGATTCATAACTATGGATGAAAAGTCGCTTCACCATTACGATCCTGAAACGAAACAACAGTCTGCACTTGTCAAATTATTACAAATAAATTGTAAATTCGTGTTTTATTGTGCCTTGTTTTCTTGCCTGAGGTGGAAGCTTTGATTGATGTTTTGTATTGTTGAAATGGAAATTGTATTTTTATTGTGCCTTGTTTTAATGCAGCTGATTATTTTAATTGTAGTATATTTAATTATTTTGAATTGTAAATAGTTTTTCTCTTTTATCGTTTTAATTCTGATTATCATCATCAGCCAGTAGACGTCCACTGCTGGACAAAGGCCTCCCCCTTTTTAATTCTGATTATATAGAATTGTAAATATTTTTCTCTTGTCTCGTTTTAATATTTGCCTGGTTATGTAAGAACAAATAATAGTGTATTAGAAACAATAGTTAATATGCCTATGATCACTTTTGAATGTAGAAATTCATAAAATAAATGTTCTTTATCTAAAGAAACATTACGTTGTAAACAATTTTCTCTTTTATTTTTTAATATTCGCCTGGATATGTGAGAACAAAGAAAATAATACACCTATCGTATTAGAAATTAGCATTGCGCTTTACGGGAGTGAAACGTGGACAATGATACGTGATAGGGAAAGATTGCAGGCCTTTGAGATGTGGTGTTGGCGAAGAATGGAGAAAATCAGTTGGACGGAAAGAAAAAGCAACGAAGAAGTCTTACAACTTGTGAATGAGAAAAGGACTATTCTGGGGATCATTGCAGATAGAAGAGGGAAGATGCTAGGTCACTTGATACGAAACGACGACTTTGTCAGAAACATCATTGAAGGAAAGATTGAAGAGAAAAGGAAAAGAAGACCTAGAAGGACATATATAGACCAAATTAAGGAAGGAATAGATATCGTGTCGTACCAGGAGATTAAACAGAGGACGGAAGACAGAACAGAATGGCGTAGACTATATCGACAAGAGCGCGGCTCTTAAATATGAAAAAGAAGATTAGAAATAATAGTTAATGCTTATGATCTTTGAGAATCTAGATATTCAATAAATGTTCTTTATTTATAGAAACATTGTAATTGGTTTAGTTCAATTGCGAGTTCTGTGTTACACAAAGCTCACAAGTGCACTGAACCGAGTTGAAAATGTAGATTCAACTATTTGATTTGTGAAGACTAAACTCTGTGGAGTCAATTATGTTATTTGATTTTAAAAAACATTGTAATTTTATTGGTATAATTCATCTGCAAGTTCTGTGTTACACCAAGATAGCAAGTGCTCTGAACCGAGTTGAAAATGTAGATTCAACTATTTGATTTGTGAATACTTTAAAAAATATGTGGAGTCAATGTATGTTATTAGATTTAAGGAAATATTGTAATTTAATTGGTATAAATCATCTGCAAGTTCTGTGTTACACCAAGACAGCAAGTGCACTGAACCGAGTTGAAAATGTAGATTCAACATTTTGGTCCTTGAAGTTTGTATAATAATATTAAGTAGTAAGATAATAGTCATCATCATCATTCAGCCGAAAGACGTCCACTGCTGGACAAAGGCCTCCCCCAAAAAGATAAAATAATAGTAATTGTAACAAAATTAAATGAAAGAAAAAGGAAATTAAAATGGGAAATAACTAATTGAGCATAGCCGATGGATGAAGGGCATGTCACAATAAGGGCACAATCATATCGATTGTGGAGATGGCAGTTGAATAAGGTTTTCTTTATTAATAGAGATTAAAATCTCTGTAGCATATCTAGTAAGTTTGTGAATTAAGGCAACTAAAGTTGAGATACGATGGATATGGTTGTTGGGGAAGGAGGCGGCCATTTTTCAGGGGGGGGGGGTTAAACCCAGGGAGAGTGAAAAAAATATATCGTAGAAAAGTATATTATTATCTTGTATGGAGGGGAAATACATTTTATTCCATTTAAGGATTTTTAGATTTTTATTTTTAGATTTAATTAAAGATTATTTGGAAAACTGAAAAGTTATAACTTTTTTTATTTTAATTTGTTTTGAAGCGATAAGGTGGTACCTATCAATTGACCAAGCAAAATGAGCAAAGTCTGACTAAACAAATAAGAAACCTACTCGGGGGGCGCCACGTGTATATTTTTATGTTTATGGCAACAATTTCCATTATAAAATTAGTTCCATTGAAATTCATGGCGAGGTTTCTTATTTATCTGGTCAGGTTTTAATTGTTTCAAACCATTTCAGATGGAGAGATGAGAATGAGGACAAAAAAGACTAAGAAACTATCCCTTGAGCAAGGGAAACTGTAGTACCATAATTGAAGCTGGAAGTATCAGATGATATACTGAAGAGGAGGAGTTAAAAAATAATTATAAATGAGTGCAATTAAAATGTATGATGGTTGAATTAAAAGCATTCGGAGCAAGTACCTCAAGTGAGGGAAATAAATTACCTATATACGAAAAATAAAGATATGACTAATAGGATTTCAGCATTTTAAAATTTATCTCCAATAAATCTTGACGGTTTTTGGGGCCTGGATGTTACGACCGTAGCCCTATAAAATTTTCCATTACAAAACCGTATAATAGGAAACATAACATTTCTCATTACAAGAATGTATAATATGAAACATAAAATTTATTTAAATTTTCTCTTTTTATAGATTGTCGAAAAAAAATCTCATAAGCCTTTAAACACATTAAAAACTTCTTTCTATGATCTTTTTGCACAATTTACAAAACCAATTTACCCCTGAAAAATGGCTGCCTCCTTCCCCAACAACCATATCCATTGTATCTCAACTTTAGTTGCCCTATAAACTTTTAATGTGATACAACGTTAATTCACAAACTTACTAGATATCCTATAGGTATGTAAATTGTGCAAAAAGATCATAGAAAGAAGTTTTTAATGTGTTTAAAGGCTTATAAGATTTTTTTTTTTCGAAAATCTAAAAAACGAAGATTTAAAGAAATTTTATGTTTCCTATTATACATTCTTGTAATGAGAAATGTTATGTTTCCTATTAGGTCTTGTAATGGAAATTTTTTTAACTATTAAGATTTAAAACGGGATAATTACCGTGGTATTTGTTTTGTGTGTATGCCCGATCCCGTTTTAAATCATAGTTATGAAAACAACCATGAAAGTTTTGAAAAGGAAAATATGTTTCCTTCCTTTCCTTCGGGGTTTTCCACACTAATCCCCTTTGCTAATCCCGTTATTTTTGAAGTTTTAAGTCAAATTGTCATAATCACATTCAATACAAGAACGTGTAAGGAAACTTAAGATTTTCCATTACAAGGACGAATAATTGGACACATAAAATTTTCCATTACGAGAACGTATAATTAGGAAACATAAAATTTCTTTGTATTTTCGCTTTTTATAGATTTTCGTAAAAAAATCTTATAAGCCTTTAAACTAATTAAAAACTTCTTTCTATGATCTATTTGCAAAATTTACATAAGCATAGGGCTACGGTCGTTACACCTTTAAGCCTCACCTAAGGGCTAATAATGAAACGATTTTTGTTTTATAATATACCTTTTGGTAAGTATTGAATTTGTAAGATACTTCATGGATGGTGTAGTGGTTAAATAGTCGCATCCCAGACAGAAGACGCAAGTTTGAAACCCCATTTTTTATACCTACTTATAGTGAGCATGGGGTCGTAACTCAGATGTTAGGCTAGAACAGATCTCTTATTGAGATTAGCCCGCCGTTGTAAACTAGATTTTATGAAAGCCATTTTTTGTATTAAATTTTGTTATAAACAATTACATACATTTATATTCTAAATTAGTATTCTGTGGTTAAATTGAATATTACTTCCCACAGTACTACAGTTGATAAACCGCTTAAACGGCGCGGTGATACCGAGTATCGGAGCGATCAGTCTCGAGTTCGACGCCGGCTGCACTCGGACCAAATGCAAAGACGTCGCAGGCCCAACCTGCATTCGTCTGCGTGAGGTCTTCAAACTAAACGAGTCTGAGCAGTACTTACTCGTCCAAGACGTCTGCGAAGAGAAAAAGTTGAGGTGTTTACAGGGTAAGAAATAATAAATAATTTGGTGAGTAGGGTAGGTACATGTGGCTGGGCACATTGACCTTAAAGCCCTAGTATTCTGAAGCAGTTGTGGCAAATTCCGTTAAGCCAGTGTCTGCCTAGCCGCATGTGTTGGCTACTGTACATAACAATCATACAATATAAGTTATGATCTCCAAAATAGCTTGACTTACAGCTTAACTTACAATGCTCAAATTAATGGAAAATAAAAAATAATAATTATTTATTTCTTCTTATTTTTAAACTTCACGATCGACTCAACGATCAACTAAAAACATTTTCCCCCAAAATAAAAATTGAAAATTGTTTCTCCACAGAAATTATCCCCACATTTGGTTAGGACATTTCAGGCTAAATCGTTAGATTATCTAATAATAATAAACTAATTAACAAAGACTGAAAAACATATAGGTAGCGCTCTGAGCAGGACATTTTATTTTTTATAATCTGTATTTTCTTAATCTTATTTTTTTAATTTACCAACAGGAATCGAAGTAGCAGAGGTGCCAATGATTCATTGTAACGTCAGTGCTCAAGGTTCTATAGATGGTAAGTGATGAACTGTCGTCAAACAAATCCAAATTAATGTGACCTGTAAAGAAAATGTTTGCCAATCTCTTGTATAGCGAGCAGTGCCCGAGGCCACGCTCATTAAAATCCGCCACTGACTGTATTATAACCAAGTGATGCTACATTTCGTAGCTCCTGCTACGTAATTGCTACGCCGTAGCAGTGGTCTACGGAAGGTCTACGCCGTTGATATTTTTACCACTTCGCTTTAACTAACTGACAAGAATCTAAATGAACGTGTCCTCTGTCGGAATCGGAACTAACACCTTGCGTGATGCTTACTTTGATTCACAGTCTCTTGTATAGCGAGCAGCGCCCGAGGACACGCTCATAATATCCAACGGAAGGATTTTTTAAGTTAATGATAATTAATTTAATGCAGTAAACAATAAAATTAAATCAAAACTCCTTCAAAATGGACGCTCTACATAGATTTCTTTTAATTATTGTTATTTTTCCGGTTCCTTTTATACAAAAATGAAACATCAAACGCCGATTTCAAAATAACCATATTCGGCAGACAATGAGCTTCTGCCAACGAAAGTAAGAGAAAAGAGAGCGGTTTTAGAACCATCGTACAAATTAATGAGGCCTTCTTTCAAACGCACGTATGTAAGTATCTCCAACTTTTGCCAGATAATTCATTACCAATTAGATAGTGAGTGAGAAACGTTAAATAAAAGGGGAGACAATTTCAAACCACTTTCATAATAATAAAATGGACATGTTATCGATTAAAAAATTTCATTAATTAAATTCATCGCTACGCTTTAATCTGTAATGTATTTACCTAAATAATTTTAATTGATATATTTTTAAATAGATAAGGCACACTTCATATAATAATATCAACTAGGTTTGTTTTCATTGCATTTTGTGTCGCCGTGAGCTGTGGTAGTGGGTAAACTTATCAATTTATCATGCACGTGACCATGGTCCAAGAAAACAAGGTCTAACAATTAGACCACGTGACTGACAAAAGCCTACGTCATTTTGCGCTGTTCATTCTTGTCTATTACACGCATTCGACAAGGATGAACAGGCAAAATGACGTAGACTTGTGTCAGTCACGTGGTCTAGTATCTAGTAGTCACAATGCAAGAGCCATATTTTACTATTACACGGCTTCACTTGTACCTAACTAACTTACTAACTAAATGTATGTAAGAAAATCTTGGAATCTTAATTTGACCCACTTCCCGGTCTTCGATTAGAATGAAATTTTGCACATAGCTAAGAAATTTCATAACAAATTCAATATGGCGGGCTACCCAAAATGGCGGACTGGCTGTTTAAAATCGACCCCCATGATATGGGTATCAAATGAAAGGGTTAGCTGTCAGGAATACGGAAAAAATAGTCACGTGACTTAAATCCAATATGACGGACGTCCAAGATGGCGGACAGGCTATTTGAAATGCACCCCTATGAGGGTATCAAATGAAAGGGTTTGCTGTCAGGAATACGAAAAAAATTGTCACGTGACTTTTGTAATTTTTAGTGCATGCTAAAAGTGTGTTTTTTAAACTAATATAACTTATTTCAGGAAAACAAACTTGGTAAAGATCCAAACTTGAAAAAAAATAAACAAATGTTAGATGGGCGGCGGCGCTCAATGAAAAGATATTATTACGAGTTAATAGGCGATGTGATAGAATCCGAGAAAAAAGTGAAAACATTAAAGTCGTCGATGAGGGAAGTGAAAAAGCGTTTGAAAGTATGTTTAGGCGGACTGAAAGCACCAATGACAGTTCACAATGAACTTGATGATATGACTAAAGTTGTTTTTAAGGAACATAATAATATTATAGACGTAATAGTACAAAAGAAAGAGGTTAATGCTAAGCGAAGACAAGCAGGTGAGTTATTTATAAATTGACACTAATTATATTTGTAACTATGTAAGTTATAGAATAAAATAGAATTTGCTTTGCCAAATAATTTGGCATCATAGATTCAATTTAGTTATGGTCGTATATTTTATAAGTATACTTCATATAGCCCGACCAAAGAAATAAGAAACCTCGCCATATTGCGGAATTTAAATGGAACTAATTTTATAAGCGAAATTGTTGCCATTTAGTCGTAAAATATACACGTGGCGCCTCCAGAGCAGGTTTCTTATTTCTTTGGTCAGGCTTTATATACAATTTTCATAAATTGCAAATCAGTTTACTTATCCAATACACCATAAAATTTAAATGGTTGTTTAACCGCAACTTTTAGTACTCATGAAACTAAAACTCTCCGGAACATAGGTTGAAATTTGTGTAAAAGTAATATTCAACTTTTCACATTAACTTCAGTCACGCGTGACATACTTGCCCAGAAGGTAACACTAACTTTTGAGATGAACGTGGCGGGTATTTAGAAAACTTTTATTATAAGTGTCATTGTTATTGTAAGTAATATTTAGAAAACTATTTATTTTAAAAACAAAATCTGAACGTTCTCAGCATTTTTGTGCCATTTACCACGGAGTAGAGAGGGAAGCATTGACACATGAAGAGCTTTACTAAGTATAGCAATACAGGCAGATTACTATGAATTGTATTGTATTGTACCGTGCCTACGTAATGTAAAGTGTGTCTTATATTACGTATTAGCTCATACTTTTCACTATCACTACATAGTATAAAACAAAGTCGCTTTCTCTGTCCCTATGTCCCTATATCCCTATGTATGCTTAAATCTTTAAAACTACGCAACGGATTTTGATACAGTTTTTTTTAATAGATAGAGTGTTTCAAAAGGAAGGTTTATATGTATAATAAATGCATAATATACTTAAGGATAATCCACAATAACCATTTTCCCGTGCGGAGCCGGGGCGGGTCGCTAGTATATGATATAACAACATTCAAAATACTCCAGCAGGCTTACCACGTAATTCGCGAGAAGCTCGTGCTTCTGTCAAACGTGCCATAGTGACGCTCTTATAGCCATAGTAGTTGTCATTATGTCGCGTTTGACAGCTTCTCAAGCTTTTGTCAAACGTGAAATAGTGACATTAGTTAGACCATAGTAGTTTTGACATTAAAACTAAATACACACGACAAGTTCGGCAAGCGTCACACGCGACATAGTGCCATTAGAGCCATAGTAGTTCTGTCATTATGTCACGTTTGACAGCTTCTCGAGTTTGTCGCTCGTTATTAATAAGCCTACAGGCACGTGGCAAACTCGAATATGCTCATTGCATAGATTTATTTACATTGCTTCGCTCTTACAGTGAAGGAAAACATCGTGAGATAACTTGTACACACCTGCAAAGTAATTCAAAGGTTGTGTGTGAAGTTGACCAATTTGCACTGGACCAGCGTGGTCGACTAAGGCCTGTTTACCCTGATTTCAGGGTAGACTCGAGCTCCTCGGTGGGGACGTATATGAGCTGTTATTTGGACGTATAAGTTGATGATCATGATAAAATAGTTTGTCTATAATATATTTTTCTTTCTTCAGCCCATAACTACCGAAAGAATCTACATGAAATTAAAACAGAAATCTCATCTGCATCCAATGGTCGATACAAACAAGTAAATGCGGAGGGACGTGTGAAACCTAAAAGTGGACTAAGACGTTCTTGGGAAAAGGATTACCATAAATTACGGGAAGAAGCGAAAAAATTAGAAGAAGAAATAAAAAGACTAAAGAAAGAGATCGAGAAATTGAAAAAAAAATTGAATGAATGTGAAGGTGGAAATCTAACTAAAGATCAAACAGAAAGCGATGAAAAAACGACAACAGAAACACCCCCAGATAACGAAAGTGAGGGCGACAACAGTGTAGAAACTACAACAAAAAAACGGAAAAAAACGACAACTATGACAACACGAACAATACGAAGTAAAAGAACTACATGCATGGATGTAGAGAGCGAAGACGAAAAAGGAACGACCACTCCCTCAGAAAATGAGAGTGATGAAGGAACTACTACTGAACGTGAAAAAGAGACAACAACAACAGCCCCCCCTGATGATAGCGATGCAGAAACTACTACTGAAAGTGAAAAAGAGACAACAGCAACAACACCCCCAGATGATGCGAGCGATGCAGAAACTACGACTGAAAGTGAAAAAGAGACAACAACAACACCCCCAGATGATGCGAGCGATGCAGAAACTACTACTGAACATGAAAAAGAGACAACAACGACACCTCCAGATAACGAAACTGAGGGCGAGACTGATGTAGAGTCAGAAACTACCACAACTATGACAACACGAAGTAAAAGAACTACATGCGTGGATGTAGAGAGCGATGGCGAAGAAAATACCTCGGAACGAACAAAAGAGACATCAATAATACCCTCAGAAAATGAGAGTGACGTAGAGTCGAATAACACGACAATTATGACTCCACGACCTATAGCCTCAGACAATGAAATGGAAAAAAATCCGGAAAACCCTGAACCGGGTGATATAGTTTATGATGACTATGAAGTTCAATTTCACAAAAAGAAAATACAAACAAAACCCAATAAGAAACATAAGGGATACATGTCATATGGATTCAGACATAGAAAACCAGTCTACGGTAAATAAGCATCTTACTCATCTATTTATTTCCCCTTATTTTTTATTTTAACCGTCCCAAATACCGCAGTGACTCATTGAAAGACCCCGGACGATGTGTTGGAATTTTCTTGGCTGACCGAATAAGGGATAATGAGATCTGCAGGCAAAGTAAAGTCACTGACATAGTCCCTGATAGAGAGGACTCAAACAATCTTGACGTGTGACGTAATTTATGAATAAACACTATTATTTATTTATTTTTCAGATATTAAAGCTTTAGACATGAAACACGTAAGTAGTTTAATAAATTAAGCATTAAGTCTTGGTTACACGATGCGAGCTGGCATGCGAGCTGACCTAGTCAGTTACTGAGGTGTTGCTACTTGCACCGTGTGACCTAATCCATCATACGAGTTACTGTCATGTCAGTTTCTCGCTCCGAATTATTACAACATTTGTTTTTACTCGCCACTCGCCTTTCCTCACCATGCCGCCACAAGCATCGGTCGTCAACTCGCACAATTTATTTGGAATAACAGTAGCACGTATTTCTTTTTCTTATTTATACCTTTTTAAATCCTAAATTAAATCTTATCCTAAAGTATTTTTGTAATCGCCTTTATTGTGGTACGAGTAGGTATGTATTGTGATTATTCGTCTATTTTGCGACAACGTTGCACGAAACACTATCGGAGTGGAAGTATGCGAGTACATTGTTGCAGTAGCTGTCAGCCAGCAGTTTGCATGGTGTGACCTTGCAATGCAAGGCGAGTCAAGCTACTGACATGCGAGTATACAGGCACAGTAGCTGTCTACTGTCTCATCAGCAGCTCGCACTGTGTGACCTATAGGTACTTAGCAGAAAAGATACAAAATTACTAAGACTTTTTTCTGGTCCAGAGAAAATAAGCGTATGGAAAAACATACAGTGTTCTAAGAAAATAATGTGATTTCAAATTAATTTCCTAAGAATATACGTCCATACTTTCCATATATTGTGATGTGAATATGTTTATAAGCAGAAATAAGTTTGTAAAACAACGATGTTATTGCTGAAGCCTAGTATGATGCACACCGTGACAAGCGAACATCTCACATTTGTCAAAAAACTGAGGGAAGTCCGCCATATTAGAATATGCTCCAATAGGATAGGAGTATACGCACAACAAAACCATGTTCATGCCCCCCGTTCCCGGCAATATTCCCACCATTCCTGGGAAATTCCCGTTCTCAGGAATATTCCCACCCAAATTTGCTGTTCAAGATGGCTTGATGTGGTAGACAGGGTTGGTGTTTTCCATCTAGGTACCTAACAACCCGATCGACCCTAGAAAGAAAGAAAGAAAGAAAGAAAGAAATATTTTTTATTCGAAGTAAGATTTCACAAATCATTTTTCGACGTCGAGGCGGGTTCACAATTTGGCTGTCTTCTGTGGAGAAGAACCCGCCGGAAGAAACTCCACAGGCGTTGCATCTTTTCAAACTATTTTACAAAAATTATTATTTTATACAATTTGATTCATATAACAAAGAGTGCAAACGAAGTATGCAATTAGAGGAAGGCAACCAGTCAAAGTAGAAAAACTAAATTATGTAACCAAAAAACAACCGGCAATCGACTAGAGTAGACCAGTCCCCCCCAAGCAGCACCACGTTCACGGGTTTGACGCATGGGTCAGCCACTACAGATCTCACTGACTCGTTCTAGTTTGCCTCAAACGGAAAGTAGCATTCTTAGTGTGGGAATATTCCCGGGAACGGCACATCATCCTGTCCCGTTGTTTGGAAAACACTTTACGGACGTAGGAACCATTATTATTTAATAATTGTCAGTATATTTAGTTCCAACATTCAAACTGATGATCCATTAACCCAATTAAACAGGTATTGAGAGGATGTGGACAGCTGTACGTTCGTCCAAGAGGTAGTGGCAAACTGTTAAGACTTCGAAACAAGAGATATACCAACAAAAGAAAGTAATGCAGCGCAGGTCGAAGCTAATACATCAGTTACTACGGAAGAAAATGTAGCGCATACGACTCATACCTCTCACTACTCATACTCCTAGTGATATGTTAATAAGAGACCTGTTACTACCACTTCCACCGCATCAGGCATCATCAAGCATAAAACCATTTAAAATTGTGGATTATCACTACATAGTATCACTACATAGTATAAAACAAAGTCGCTTTCTCTGTCCCTATGTATGCTTAAATCTTTAAAACTACGCAACGCGGATTTTAATGCGGTTTCTTTTAATAGATAGAGTGATTCAAGAGGAAGGTTTATATGTATAATACATACATAATATACTTAAGGATAACCCACTATAACCATTTTCCCGTGCGGAGCCGGGGCGGGTCACTAGTTTATTTTAAACAAAGAAGAAAAAGAATATAAAAGAAAAACTTGCACTACTACAAATATTCTTTATGTAAATTTCACGGTTTGGTTTAAATTTGACCTGATTGGTCATTTTTATGATTGGATATTTCTCGACCATTGGTAATTTTTCACGTTTGGACATTATAGTCTCGCTAAGGGTTGCATCGTATGTCCTGAATTTGGTCTAGTAGAGTATTGTTTGATTAAAAAGTGACTTGATTGAAAAAATTTTTAGTATACTTTAGGTAAGTATGATATGAAAAATTATCTTTATTGAGTTCATCAGCTCTTTTGTAGTTGACGGAGGATCATTAGGGTAATTCCTTGTCCTTAACTTCGTTCCACTTTATACCGGCCGCACTCTGTACTTTTGTTGAATTGTCATCTGTTCTCATAAGAAGATCGCATTCTCAACCGATGCTCATGAAATTGAGTAATCAAATTATTTAGTTTAAAACAAATTTTTGTCGAGACAGTTTTTGGAATTTTGAGTTACCTCTCTAGGTCTACTAGTGGCCCTGTGAGCTGTAGACCTCGCGAGTTAGTTAAAAATAACAATTATTTCATCGTGTTAGTTAGTTAAAAGTAACAATTATAATATCGTTCTACAATAAAATCATTGTTATTTTTAACTAACTCGCGAGGTCTACAGATCACAGAGCTACTAGTAGACCTAGAGAGCTAACCCAAAACCCCAAAAACTGTCTTGACAAAAATTTGTACATAGTAGCTCGACTCGCCTTGTTATTGTAAAACGATAAAATGATTGTTATTTTTAACTAACTCGCGAGGTCCATAGCTCACGGGGCCACTAGTAGACCTAGAGAGCTAACTCAAAATTCCAAAAACTGTCTCGACAAAAATTTGTTATAAATTAATTAATTTGCTTTCTCGATTTCATGAGAATCGGTTGAGAATGCGATCTTTTTATGAGAACAGATGACAAATCAACAAAGTACAGAGTGCGGCCGGTATAAAGGGGAACGAAGTTAAGGACAAGGAATTACCCTGATGATCTTCCGTCAACTACAAAAGAGCTGATGAACTCGATGAAGATAATTTTTCATATCATAGCTAAAGTATACTAAAATTTCTTTCAATCAAGTCACCTTTCAATCAAACAATAAACTACTAGACCAAATTCAGGACATACGTTGCAACCATGATTTAAGAAAACAAGGTCTAGCCGTTATACTACGTGACTGACTGTGCCTACGTCATTTTGCGCTGTTCATCCTTCTCTATTACACGCATTCGACAAGGACGAATAAGCAAAATGACGTAGAAATGACGTAGACTCGTGTCAGTCACGTGGTCTAATAGTTAGACCTTGTTTTCTTAGACCATGGTTGCAATTACCCTTTGCGCGACTAATGTCCAAACATGAAAAATGACCAATGGTCGAGAAAAATCATAAAAATATCAAATTATAAAAATGACCAATCATAAAAAATACCAACAGACAGGTTTTCATCAGGTCAAATCTAAAACAAACAGTAAAATTTACATAAAGAATACCTATATGAAGTGCAAGTTTTTCTTTTATATTCCTTTTCTTCTTTGTTTAAATAATCTCCACAATTTTAAGTGGCTTTATGCTTGAGCGAGATTCAATTTCATTTAATCATCAGAGAGGAAGGAAAAGCGCGCTTTGCTGGCCTAAAACAATTTCATTTTGATAAGGAACTGTCGCATTGTTCATTTCAATATAATACCACAGATAAATAAAGGTGTTCGCATACCAATTGACTGTATGAATTTTGAATTTAGGATCGCACTCTTAAAATATGCGACACACCAAGGACGACGTTAGAAATTAGTTATATCTATTCGTATTAAGGCGGCACCTCGAAAAACTTAAAATCGCAGTAGAGGCGTGGTTTATCTGCGCGGCAAAGTAAACGGACCACTGATGGCAGTGCAGGACAGTAATAGCGCTAAGCGGTCCCGTACATGTGGAACCGAGAAAGGTGTTCTCTTAGCGCGCTAGAACTAAACAGCTTAAGTGCCAATCAAATGAGTATTTAAATTATATGATCAAGTTATGTATATCTGAAAATCATAATACCTACTTGTACAAATCACGAGGATCATCGATTCAAAAAACACTAAAATTTTCAAGGTGCCGCCTTAAGGTAAGGACGTTATATTGTATAAACACATTCGTTATTCGTCAAAAAGTACAGGCATGCTGTGGGCGTGCTATTTTCTGATATGTACAAACATGTCAGAAAATAGCACGCCCACAGCATGCCTGTACTTTTTGACGAATAACGAATGTGTTTCAACATTTCTTTAGAAATAAGTAGTACCTACTAGTTATGTCGTCGTCTTAATGTCTTGTTTGTAATAAACTTGTAATAAATGTCAAATAAATAAATAAAATTGAATATTCGAAATAATGTTTGCTTATAACTTCTAAAATACCCAAAAACTAACTAAATTCTTTATAAAAAAACAACAAAAGTGTTCGCAACTAATTGTCATCACTGTAAACAAACTCCGATTTGTTGGTAACCACTTTGAACACTTTCCCGTTGATGATCGTCTTCTTCTCAACGACCTTCTTCTCCACTGACGTCAGTTCTCCGCGCCGGTGGAATGCTTCCTCGGCTTCGTCTCTGGCTGCGTCAGAGAGATTCTCCGTCAGGTCACCGTCTTCCGGATGGAACGGGTTGAAGAGTCCTCTCCTTATACTTGGTAGAGGTCTCAAGGGATCTAGCGTGGACGCCCATTCGACTTGACTTACCAGATCTAAAGGATAACGTACTTTTTAAGAAAATCTAATGTGTTAACATTAACATCAATATGAGTTAGAAAATTTCACAAACACTTTCAGATAAGTACCTACTCGTAATTTTTTTTACAATGGAAGTAATTCAAACATTCAAAATATACGCGCTCACGGCTTTACTGGGGCGTGAAAATGTTTTCCTGTGGGAATGAGGTTTTTTCCGCGGAAAAAAAATGGATATTTATAAATATACGTACATAATGCATAAAACGCCATCAGGATAATCATAATATATCAGAATAATAAAGTATTTTAATACAATTTCAAAATATTATCATATTTGTTGCTAACTCTTACTACATGTTTTGTTATACGCTCAAAAACGCTACTTTTACTTTCAGTCTGGGCATATATTACTGCAATAAATACGTAAAAAAACATATAACACAAGTCTGAATATAAATATAAAAATTGGGGAATAAAATATCGAATAAAATTAGAAATATTACTCTGCGAAAATCTACGTTACTACAACTGCAAAGAGTCTGTTTTGGAAGTACGGAATTGTGTGTCCAATCGTGACTGTAGCCGGTCTGTAAATGCTGGCAGACGGACAGCTTTAGGACTGCTTTTCAGACATTGAATAATTTTCCTGTGGTCAATCGCAAATAACAAAGGTGTGCCGCTTGTCTTTTTAACCCCCGACGAAAAAGAGGGGTGTTATAAGTTTGACGTGTGTCTGTCTGTCTGTCTGTCTGTCTGTCTGTCTGTGGCATCGTAGCTCCTAAACGGATGCGCCGATTTTGATCTAGTTTTTTTTGTTTGCAAGGTGTCACAATCGAGAGTGTTCTTAACTATGATCCATCAAGTAAGTAACAGTTTTGTGTCGGGGGTTATTAATTTTTAAATTTAGTGTTATTAAAATTATCGCTTGTAAATAAGACCTGTGAAAATCCTACTAATAAACGCGAAAGTTTGTAAATATGGATGTATGTTTGTTACTTTTTCACAGAGAGTCCAACGCTCATCCGGTGCTATGGGGCCGTCGATAATATCAACGTGCGATCTTTTGTGAGGATGGATGTATGGATGTTTGTTACTCCTTCAGGCAAAACCTACTAAATGGGTTTTAATGAAACTTTACAATCGAAAGTTTTCAGGTTAACATACCTCATCAAACTAAACAAACTTTACAACAATACACAAGCTCTTACAATTAATTATACAACAGAATATAACACATAGGCTACCTTTAACCGAGGAAAAATACCCTGTTCCCGCGGGAAAAACTGTTAACGCGGGGCGGAAAGGTGTTTTTTTTTTATAAAATAGGTAATGCAGTCCGTCTAATCGCGCCGCGGTGTGGAGAGGCCTTATTTTACAATCTAACTTCTACTATATTTTATTTTTTAAACCAGTTTATAAATAAAGTTGAACACAAATAATGGATTGAAATTATGGATTGGTGAGAAAATGCTACGTATTCTCTGTGTTACAATTCTAGGTGAGCCAAAATAATCTATTTAACAAACCTGTGGACTGTGGAGGTCGAAAATTATGTACATAGAAAAAAATGCTAAGAACCAATTCAGGGGGATGTAAGAAGCGATATAGAACATATTAGATTTTTTTTCAATTCTTTTTCTCTATATGTACACGTACATATAGCTTATATCTGAAACTGTTACACCGATTTGAATGAAATTTTGCTTGGTGGTACCTTATATCCTCGGTCAGCATCTTAGATACTTTTGATCCCGGAAAATTAAAAACATCCCGTGGGTAAGTTAAAAACCCGGCTCACCACATTTTACGGGCTAAATAAATCCGATAGAAATCCGAAACTGTTATACAAATACAAATACAAATATTCTTTATTGACACCAAGAAACACAGACATATAACACATACAAAGAAAACATTAGGTTTCTACAGGCGGCCTTATTGCTAATGTAGCAATCTCTTCCAGGCAACCCATTTCCAGGACAATGGTATAGAATAGAGTAGTGCGGGTTGGTGGCATAAAAATCTGGTTATACTGGTTTGAATGAAATTTTGCCTTATATTAGACAACTTTTTTAAAGTTAATTTAAAACTTCAACGCAGGTTACAGAAAATATGGTGTGATAAGCCCCACAAGACTCAACAATAATGTAAACATATGACCCAGTGGCGACGGCTGGTTCAAACCTCGGCACGTACCAATGTGTTTACGATTTTCGAATTCAGCTATCTAAGTTTTAATTCAATTCAATTTCATAAGTGCGACATAATTCTTGACTTTGATTCGACTACGGCAAAGTATTGAAATTTTGAACTAATATCGGGTAGCTTTGACGGCCCTGTAGCCTGATGATAGTACGTCTGCTTTCGAAGCACAGGGTCGCGGGTACGAATCCCGCCCAGGGCAATCATTCGTGTGATGAGCACTTGTGTCTGCCTTGTGTCTGGATGTTGTACACTTAAATACGTTATATCAGCTGTCTGACACCCATAGTACAGGCTCTGTCTAGTTTGGGGTCAATGGCCATTTGTGAGATGTAGGCACATATTTATTTATTATTATAGTACTACTTATATGCTTCTGTGGTATTATTTTACAGTTGTACTGGGTAAATACAGCGAGGCCGCAGGCATGACTTTGATCGATAAAACTGTCAATAAATCTACGTCATCACATAAACCAAACTGTATGCGAAATGTAAGATCGTTTGTTTTTTATTTTGCAACCGTTCTTATGTCCATTGAATAAGAAATAAAATCGCTGTGCGTATCTTCAGCCTACTGCACTTGACTGTACATATTGTATTTTTTTAAGCTTTGCCAGTTCGAAAACTAATTGGATTTGTTATTAATCAAAATTGTATAACTTTTCAGCCAAATTTAATATTTGAAAACGCAACGGTCGTACACAAAATATTTAACTCGTTATCAAATATATTGATGTCAAAAGCTAGATCAGATACAAAAGAACAGAGAGAACCGAAGAAACGGAAGAAGAGGAAAGAAGATAAAGATATAAATATAAACATTAAAGTGGGGTTTGAAGCTAACAATATGAGTCAGTCTGAAAAGCCTAAAAAAGACTGTGAGAATATAAACAATGTAAATAAAAAAAAATTTGCTTTAGACGAACTTCATAATCCTGAGAAAGCATTAGAAGAATCTTACGAAACGCTTACAGGCAATATTATTAAAGAAACTCAACCAGAATCTAAAAAACACATCAAAATTTTTAAAGTTCCTAAAACATCAACTGAAACAGTAGTTATTTCCAAAAAGCAACCAACTGAAAACGATAATAGTCGAAATGAAATTGAATCAGATGTTGCGAGTGCAGAAACGTATTTAGTCAAAGAAGATAATAACGCTGCCGATTCAAATGAGTACTTAGTAGAGTACGACGAACCTCTAAAACAAGTAACTGAAGGTTCTAAATCCAAAAGCCGATTTGGAATCATAAATAAGCAAAGAGCCACCGGTGTCGTTGGACACATAAACCGGTATAAAGTGTACAAAAAACCGAATCTGCTAACAAATATGATAAAAAATAATGTCCCGATGAACAATTTACACAAAATAATTAAGGTCACGAAAAATTATAACCAAATAGTTGAGGAAGTAACAACGTATCCACAAATAAAAGATAAAAGGTTCAAAATACTAGCTAAACCTAGGCCTATGATTAAGAAAATAATCAAAGTAAAGAAAATACCAATAAATACTGGTGAAAAACTACAACAGAGTGAAAATGTAATGTTGAATCAAATTCAAATAAACGAAAACGTTGATACAATTATACCATTAGAGTCATATCCAAACAAACAACGCAAAGTTAAGTATCAGAAGTTGAAAAATAACATTCACAATAAGATTGAGTATCAAGAACAACCAGAACACGAAACACCATCAGATGATGAAAAACTACCAGAACACAAAACACCAAAAAGAAATAAAACAAGAATAAGACAAAACAACGACGACGATTATTTTAATGCAGAAAAAGCAAACAAAGATACCGTAATCCCTGGAAACAATATCTCCGACGGTAAATTCATCATAGACACTGTCTTAGAAAAACTAAAAGACGAGGCTCTGATAAACAATTTAACCGATTATCTAATAAACAAGATGGTACAGCGAGTGAGTCTTAAGAATAAGCTGGCGAAGAATAGTAAAAAGATTGAGAGAATATTCATTGATTTGAAAGGTGAACTGACGGAAGTAGAAGGTGACAGCGCAGACTGGTCCGAACCTAGTCAAGAAGTGCGAGTGCTAGGGGGCGCGAGAAACAAGACGAATCTGACAATCAGGAGGTTGATACTGAGATAATAATAGCAATACAATTTTATTCATTAAAAACAATGTGGTTACAACTTTTATTCTGATCCATTTTTAAATATGAATCTGAGACTCAGTAGGTTGATACTGAGATAATAATAGCAATACAATTTTAT
Organism: Teleiodes luculella; assembly: GCA_948473455.1. Lineage (NCBI taxonomy): Eukaryota > Metazoa > Arthropoda > Insecta > Lepidoptera > Gelechiidae > Teleiodes > Teleiodes luculella. The sequence continues at coordinate 3,338,583 of OX419609.1, read as the reverse complement.
TCATTAAAAACAATGTGTTTACAACTTTTATTACTCTGATCCATTTTTAAATATGAATCTGAGACTCAGGAGGTTGATACTGAGATAATAATAATAAATTTTTATTCATTAAAAACAATGTGTTTACAACTTTCACTCTGTTATGTTGTTAACTGCTCATAATATTATGTCCCCACCGAGGGGCTCGAGCCTACCCTGAAATCAGGGTAGGCCTTGCTCGACCACGCTGGCCCAGTGTGGGTTGGTCAATTACACACAACCCTTGAATTACTACGCAGGTGTGTGCAGGTTTCCTCACGATGTTTTCCTTCACCGTAAGAGCGTCGAATAAACGTACATATGAATTCGAAAATCGAAAACACATTGGTACGTGCCGAGGCTTGAACCTGCGAACTTCTGAATGGAAGTCAACAGTCCTATAGCCACCGACGCTCTTACTTTTACTCTCATCCATTATTAAATATTGTTATAAGTTATTTTTACAATAGTTGCTTATTTATGTTGCCAATCATAAAACAGAAAAAGATGTATATTTTTTAACTATTTTTATTTTGTTCTACTGTTTCGTTACATTTATTGCGTGTATTGAATATGCTTACATAATCATATTATAATAATAATTTCTTATATAATTCTCTAAAATATTAATTACCTAAAGGCAGTGATATAGATAATTCATATTTTTATTACTTAATTTAAATCGATATTAGGATAAGATTTAATAAGCAATTAGTATTATTGTAAATGCACTAGGTATTCTGATATGACTAGATTAATTTCGTACATTGTAACTTCGATTGAAATGGCGCAAATTAAGAAATAAATTGTGATCTAGGGTCTGTTTTATATAAATCCGGACGAAGGTTCATTGACCTCTTTCTTTTCTTGAAAGCCCTTATAGCGATTAGGGAAGGAACCTGTGCTGTGTGAAATTGAAAATAATGTAACGCAAAAATGTCTAACAAGGTCGCACACTCACCCCGCCTTCTACTACGGTATGCCAAATTACGTATTTTGCGGTAATTTCCTTTGGTCTTATCGTATCGTTTGAAAAAAATGTGCGCATTGTATGCAGGCGTCAATGACATTTTGTCCGGATTAATACGAAACAAAGTTTAGTGTAGCATATGTCAACAATTTAGTATAAGTCGCTTGACATTTTTACTACCGTACACTACCGGTGTAAACCTTTAGGAATTATATTTTCCTTAGGTAAAAATAAAAGAGATCGTTAAAATTCCCGTGGGAAAATAAGTCATTCCTGAGTGAAAAAAACGAAGCGGTATTAAACATTTGTCAAGGTGCCAATAAATCACAATCTTCCTTATCTTAACAAATTATTAATAATAACAATAATAATGACTAGACTTTACTTTGCATTAATTTAAACATTAATAACAAGAACTAATTTGACTAGATTTTAATAATTACATACCTATCGACAGAAAGTCAATAAAAATCTAGAACCTATACTCCATGGGTTTAGTTAGGTAGTTAACTAATTGTAAACAAAGCAAGAAAGTTGTTTTATTGGGTAGACAATGGTATTCCGGTGTATTCTATATATTTTCACTGTTGAACTAAGAATAATTTAGGAATATACATAATTATGTACTGTTTTAATTATTTACTTAAATTATTTACTCCAAAATAGGTCAATTTATATGACGTAAGTATTTTATGCTCACCGAACAACAAAATTTGTCCAATAAAAGACCCAAAAAACAGCCGTCTAAAAAGAGAACGGAAGCATTAAGAGACAAAATTAAGGAGTACACTACTTACTGGGCAATTTGAGGTTCACGACTGTTTTTATAGCCCATAGCCTGCTCTCAACCACCAAAGGTTAGCTGGTAGAAAATGCTCTGTAGCATTAAGTTCGCCTTTGTACAGATTTTTTGTGCAATAAAGTATTTTCATTCATTCATTTCATTCATTTATATTTTGGCGGTTATAATCGCAAGCCAGGCCCACTAACATGCCCGTCACCGCGTGACGGACATAATTTTGTCGTGCGTATTCTCTTATCCTATTGGAGGATATTTAAATATGGCGGGTTTCTCGCCACTTTTTGACAGTTAAATGTGCGACAGACTTTTGGGGAATTCACTCTCGTTTACAATTAGGTAGTTAAATACCCAAACCCATAGACCAAGGAAAACACTACTTCGGATTAACCAAAACTAAAACCACAGAACATTTAAAAGAGGTTAGAATGGCGATAATGCGCCGTTCGTATGAAATCCGGTGTCGCCGATTCCACCCCACCTTTTACCTCCACTGCATCTGTACTTAAATAAAGATGAAGTTTACGCACATGCTTGCAATTTCAAATCTAGCCAATCATAGCGCCGCTCAATCACGCGATTTCAAATGGAACGAATCATATGCATGCACGCATACCGATGTACATTTTTATAGCTTTGTGTGAGTTAAACAGCGCGATCGCGTCTTTGCGTAGTGATGTGAGCGTTTGCTCATATCCTTGGCGCGCCTGCCCCGCCCACAACCTTTCTAACCTCTTTTAAATGTTCTGTGACTAAAACAACCTAACTTACCTAAGCGCAAGGATCCCTCTCCGTAGAAACGCTGGCGTGCCCACAAGTGGCCTTCTGACCTGTGGGCACGGCTATTCTAAACAGCTTCCCCTCCGGCATACACACGCAAAACTTGAACTGCCCGACGATTTTATCCGTCTTATTAGCTGTCATCGCTATGGGCAGGTATTTGACGTCTACGAACACTCCATCTTTGCCGCTGAGTATTATGGAGCCGTTGAAGGATTTGAGGTAGATATCCTGGTCGGCGCTCCAGAATAGCTCTTTGGATTCCATGTGCGTTCCCTCCGCGCCGCGCAGGTGAGCTGATGTTTCGGATCGCAGTGACAAGTCCTCGTCTAATGGTGACGAAACGCGTTTCGTTGATATTTGCTGAAATAATAAATAAATATGTGGGACATCTCACACACGGCCATCTGACCCCAAACTAGGCAGAGTCTATACAATGTTTTTTTTTTTTAATTGACCTATGCTTGTGTCGAAAAAGTACGACGGATCAAGCTTCACCGGACTTGTGTACAATAGGGATCTGTGACAGATATACATACATATTATAATATATAACATCCATACACAAGGCAAACACAAGTGCTCATCACACGAATGTTTGCCCTGGGCGGGATTCGAACCCGCGACCTTGTGCCCCGTGGCTCCACCCGCGTTAACAGGTTTTCCCGTGGGAAAGAAGTATTTTCCCGCGGTAAAAAGTTGCTTATGTGTCGAAAAATTATTTATAAAATCTTACTTTATAATAAAAACCTTTTTATTTTGATCCCAGGTTGGGATTACAACAAAATTCATGCGGACGATATAAGACTGACTAACTATTCATACACACCACGCGCGCACACACACATCGTATAGAAATAGATCAAAGTAATTTGAACGTTAGTGGCGTGGGCTACCACTATTCTAGCTATAGAATTAAATTTGCACGTTTGCTATTAGAGAGTGCGCCTTCTGTACCTAGTACTATTATTTATTCTGTGTATTGAATATTTTTTAATTTTGATTCTATGGCAACGGTTACCTTAGCGTGCAGGTTGTTGACCCCGTCGCTCAAGGTGACCTCTGGCGCGGCGGTGCTGAACACAAGCTCCCCCGTCTCCGGGTGCACCAGCTCCAATGAGCTCACTCCCCGCACGAACACTCCCGAGGAGTTCACCACCAGTTGAGTGTCAGAGCGAGACTGCCTGCAAACGAACAAGCAATATGTGAGGACATCTCACACACACCCAAACTAGACTGAGCCTATGCTGATATAGTACATACACTTTATAGATAAACTAGCGACCCGCCCCGGCTCCGCACGGGAAAATGGTTATTGTGGGTTATTCTTGAGTATATTATGCATGTATTATAGATATAAACCTTCCTCTTGAATCCCTCTATCTATTAAAAAAAACCGCATCAAAATCCGTTGCGTAGTTTTAAAGATTTAAGCGTACAAAGGGAGGGGACATAGGGAGGGACATAGGGACAGAGAAAGCGACTTTGTTTTATACTATGTAGTGATAGTGATACATACTTATAGATGGTCACAGAAGAAAATGATAGTACTAACCCGTACAGAAAGGACAGTCACCCCACCGCCCCATAATGAGTTCCCCGCCCGTTATAGCGCCCCACGCCCCGCACCCCGCAGGCGCCGCGGGACTCCGTCGATGGTGTTCAGGGGTGTTTTACATAGCGCCTAGCGCCATTCACTTGTAGTTGATATTTATAAAGAAGTAGATTGTCAAAACGAGTTTTCTCTATGGAGTGACCGCCCAGTGCCCAAACTAGACAGAGCCTTTGCTGATATAGTACATACACTTTATAGATAAATACATACTTATACATGGTGAAATTTAACTGGTTGTTTATCCGCATAAACAACTGGCACTGGGTAGTTTGGGCACTAATAGTAATAGTAGTTTACTACTTTCAATCAGGTTAGGTTTGGAACTTTTAGAGAAGGGTAGTATTTCCGTAACATAGGTTTGTTGGGCGAGAGTTCGTCTCAAAGACCACTGCAACCGGAAATCATGCTACGGATGGTTGAGTCCAGGGTATGTTTGACGGTCCCATAGCCTAGTTGGTAGTGCGCCTGTCACCAAAGCACAGGGTCACGGGTCCTAACCCTGCGCACCCTAGGAATACATTTGTAGCGGTTTATGCGGATAAACAACCAGTTAAATTTCACCATGTATAAGTTGTATTTATCTATAAAGTGTATGTACTATATCAGCAATACACAGTGATAGTACTCATGAAACTGAACAACATTCCTTAAGGATCATATGTTGAAATCTCAAAATTATGTGAATGTGATTGAGAGATGAAATTATTTTTGAGATTTCAACCTATATTTCTTAGGGAAAGTGGTTTAGTTTCATGAGTACTATAACTATGTTGCAGTTATACAATCAATTAAATTTTACAATGTATGAATATACCTACAACACCAGACACAAGGCAAACACAAGTATTCATAATACCTACAAATGTATTCCTAGGGTGCGCAGGGTTAGGACCCGTGACCCTGTGCTTTGGTGACAGGCGCACTACCAACTAGGCTATGGGACCGTCAAACATACCCTGGACTCAACCATCCGTAGCATGATTTCCGGTTGCAGTGGTCTTTGAGACAAACTCTCGCCCACAAACCTATGTTACGGAAATACTACCCTTCTCTAAAAGTTCCAAACCTAACCTGATTGAAATCACTAAACTACTATTACTATTAGTATTCATTCATGTTAAGTAAAATTTTAATTGTGGTAGGTTTGCCACCATAAGAAATTTGAACTAACCGAGTTTGTAAATTAAAGGTGACGGAGCCGTTTTCACTGACTATCTGCATCGGTTTATCTCGGAAGCTCTCCAACAGTCCGTCACGCTTGTAGACATTCTCAAAACCGGTGTCACCGAAGAACTTCACTGCATTGTGTTCCGGCAGGAATTCTATGCTTTCCATCCCTAGAAAAGAAATATAATTATTAGTTAGTATAATTATAGATAAATTTGTTCTTAAAAACAAATAATAAAATAATCATTATCAGGGTAGGCTCGAGCCCCTCGGTGGGGACATATATGAGCTGTTAACACACACACACAAGGCTTATTATTTATTTTATAAAAAACAACATCTGTCAGAGAATTTCCAAAAAAGGTGAGCTTATCTCTACACAGAGATCTCTTCCAAACAAACTAATAGCAAGTTAGATATAAATAAATTTATAATAATTTATAAAAGGGGATTTAGAATATGTAGGTATTTAATTAAATTTATAAAGTTTGAGTAGGTAATTATAATTTAGAGGTTTTGTTTCAGATAGTTAACATATTTTCGTAATGATTTATATCAGATAATAAATAAGTATTAAAACTTGAATAAAATCTACTTACCTTGGCCAAGTCTCAGCACAGCTAAGATGGTGAATGTCAATACCAGATTCCCGACAGCCAACACGAACAGGAGACACACGAGTGTCCAAAAGGCGAATGTCTTGCGCCCCTTACTCGTCTTCTTAGTAACGTCATTGCCATTTTTATCAGAATAATTCTTCACGTTACATTTGTTTACATAAACTTGGCTCTGGGCTGGTGTTTTTGTTAGAAGCGCTTTTTCAGCGCGGCTCCTCTCCAAAGTGCCTTCCGACATTGTTTCGGATGAGGGCGATAAACCACGTAGATTTCCTAACATATCGTTGGAAATAATGGGATGTTTTTAACGCTAGTTTTAGGACTATTTATAGTAAAAATATAGCACTTGCATGTTTGTCCGACGTCCGTCCATAAACCTGTCAATTCAGTCAGTCAGTTGTCAAATCAATCAAATCAAATTATTGAGCGAGCCCATGCCGACTTACTGTTTTCCGATGCACACTGAAAGTGATTTCAGTATCGCTACGTCGTCGTCATCTTGTAATAAACTTTATGTTAAGATAGATAAGGTATGTAATCGTCGTCGTCGTCTTGAAATGAAATGTCAAAGAAACATTTTTAGCGTGTCTCGGAAAGTATCGTCGTCGTCGTTGGAAGGTATTTCACTGGCGACAGCGACAAAAAACGAAAGGGACGCAGTTATGCGCAAGAGTGAGCGCGGTGTATTTGTATCTCATTCTAACGCATTACTGCGTCTCTTTCGTCTTTGTCGCCAGTGAAATAGCTAGCAGCCAATCAGCAGTAAGGTAAAATTGTTAGACTGCCATCTATTGTGGAGTAGCAGTACTTTTATTCCATCAAGCGCAAAACTAATAGGTAGGTAGTTCGATGATGGTATCTTTCGTAAAATAAATCTATTATATTTTTTTTTTTATGTTTTATAATATGTCTATTATAATTAAATAGCCTCATAGTTCTAAGAAAATTATGTCGAAAACTAAATCATAGTTTTGCCACTTATTATAAATTAGCAGTCGTTTTACGTTTAGCAGCGCTCATAGAACATGAGGGGCCAAAAAAAAAACAATTAATATTATTTAGGTATTATAAAGTATAGGAACATGTTCTACCATATAATTATATTTGTATGGTGGCCTAAAAATATGCCCAGTTTCTTAAATAAATTAAAAACCTTAAATATTCAAGTAGTTTTTTATTTTCTCCAAAATAAAGTTTAACAAAATTTTACAATCTCAGTCTTCTCTACTTTGGAATACACACTTAATGTCACATGTAAGAAGAAACGATTTAATTAAACTAAAAAACTATAAGTATTGGCACCATGTACCTAATTTGTAAGGCACACTACAAATACTGAATATGCTTGCTTAATCAATGGTTTTGAGTAACATTTCCAAAGCAACAACATTAAATTTTATCTGAAACTAAATATTTAAATCCGGACTCAGGACAGTATGGAGAAATCAATTTATTTTTCTGTTCCTGGTAAACAAAAGGTTTCTTGAAATTGTTAATCAGTGGTCCATTTCATATAAATCTGGACAAAAGTTCACTGACACAATCTCTACCAAGTATCACACCATGGTTATTATACTAGAACTAAAAAAAATTTCCCGTATAAAAATGTTGTCTTATGAAGTCTCCACTTTTTATCGACTCGGTTCTTCAAAGTTTAGGTAAATATACGAGTATTCAGTCTATTCCGATGACTGGTCATGAGTCTAATTATTTTTTCTAGACTTCATGAACTAATCAACTGCAAAAATTAACAGAGGGATTAACAATATTTCATGCTTCTGAGAAAGACACTCAAAACCATTGAATAAGCGTATTCTGTCAGTATTTGTTAACCTGTACACCTAGAATAAAAACAAATAAAAAAAAACAATAAAAATCGACAAAAGCAAAACCCACTCCTATAAATCGTCTACTCGTAAAGGCACAAATGCAATAAGCGTTTTATCTATCTACCTAGTACGTACCGCAGCTGCCTGTTACAAATTCATGAAAAAAAACATGAAAAAAAACCTGGCACCATTGTTTTTTTTCTAAATATGGTTTTTTTTCAAACCAATAAATAATACGACAATAGCGGGTTTTCATGGTTTTTCGACCAGACCCTACTCTTTTCGGCATAATTATATCTTGTTTTAATATGAACTTTATCGCTTATCTTTTCTCAATATTAAAGGAACACAAAAAATGAATTGTTCATTCACGAGCTAGTCTTCGCTTCGACTAAGTAAGTACAATGACGTTTTTGATTTGAGAAGTATAACTTACAAAATAAACTAGACTGTGTTTCAATAGCAATAACGTACATTTTAATTCGATAAACATTCAGTATTAAAATATTTATTGGGGAATCCCCGATACTGCGAGGAGAGGCGGTGGTGTTGCCAACAGTAAATGGCGATAACTACCATTACAGATTTCATTAATGTTATTTTTATAATTACTTAGCAAATTTTGAGATTCCGTACTTATGAAAAAAAACGTATTCCAGAAAAAAAACTGTTTTTTTTTCACGGTTTTTTTTTTAGGTTTTTTTTCAAGACAGAAAAAAAACCGTTTTTTTGCAACACTATGCCTGTAACATTAATATAGTGATTTATTATTATACCTAAGCACTAATAATAATAAAAACTTGACTTAAATTTTTCAAATGTTTTTAAAGGCTGGTTTGTAGCTTCTTCAGAAAACACGTTAGTTTTGCATATAAAGTCCGAACAAAGAAATAAGAAACCTCGCCATATTGCGGAATATCAATGGAACTAATTTTATAAGGAAAATTGTTGCCATATTCGTAAATATATACACGTGGCGCCCCCAGAGCAGGTTTCTTATTTCTTTGGTCAGTCAAGCTTTAATTATCATATTAAATGCCCTAAGCTTTGTCGCGGTAAGGGAAACTTTGTATTGTGCGGCGGCGCCTGTTTTCTAGATAAGATTGAAAGGGTCTATAGGTCTACCAGAATCTGATGGCAAAAAGAAAGTTAAAAAAAATAGCGATTTTCATATGGAAATTGTATGGAAACAAAAAAAATTTCATGTGTCAACTGAAATTTCGAGGAATTGTTTCTGGTTTGGCTTCAAATTTTCTTTAAAAAGTGGTGAAAATGTTGAAGAAACCTTGCTAGCGTCAATTTCTTTTCTCCCTTTTTGCCATCAGATTCTGTACCAAGATTATAATTTGCATATTTAACACCTAATTTCTGGCACATAGGTTGTATTTTCGTGAAAATTATGACTTAAGATTTTTCGGCACTTAGACCATTTAGATTTAATTCACAACCCTATAATTTATATACAGCAGCCAGCATACCACCACCACCTTTATATTATATCCGTCTCTAAACTTGATTTTGAAACGTTCGAATGTGCGACAATGCGAGATACAGAATAATAATACCTAAACAATATCGTGCTGTTACGCACAGCAAAAAATTGTTTATGGCAAGCTGGTAACGTCCAAGTTACACGCTCTGTAAACGTCAAAATACAAAAGGCTTAAAAAGGCAACTTAATAAAAAGATATACAACTTAGAATCTAATATTTTTATACATACAAATTGCGTGAAATGTAACACAATTATTCCCGCCCAAACTGCCTCTCTAATATGCCCGGTCCACGCGTGACAGACATAATTTTGTCGTGCGTATTCTCTTATCCTATTGGAGGATATTTCAATATGGCGGGTTTTTTGACAGTTAAATGTGCGACAAATTTTTGTCATAGCACTGCATGTTACGGGGGAGGGATAATAGCGCATGGATGATTCTTTGCGACAGTATTGGTATCTTAAATAAGAGTTATAACTATATTACATAACTAAATAACGCGTGCTACTAACTTTATTGCTCTTGCAGTTATGGTTTATAATCATAAGTGCAGAAAAACACAGCAATGAAGTTAGTATTGTGACTTGTGCTTAATGAAAAGCCATAATAAATAATGAACTAAAGAAGAGATACATTTTATCTACACTTTCCGATAAAACGTAATACTTTGACCGCGATATATGGTAGTCCATTCTATGTAGCTCTGTTTTGACTCAATTAACTATAGGTTAAGTAGATTGTTAAGTAGCCGATGTGAAATTGAAGTAGGGAGAAATCTACCTAATTTTAAACTCCAGAGCAAGTCTTTAAAATAAATTTTATCCTAGATCTGTGATTCTCTCTAGCAATATGAGCTTTAACAGAAAATTTGCTAAAAAATAGATCACATGCGTCACAGTAACAAACTTTGTCATCTCTTATTTTTATTTTGTTCTCAGATAACAATTGTGCAAACTTAATCTTGTGTTTTTGTGTAGCGTCGTGTTTCTTGATATCTATATAATCATTGGGAATTTTCGCTTCACATAATTCACAATAATACTCTTCAGGATTTGGTAGCAAACCTTCTTCCGATTTGTTTTCGTTCAACTTCGCTAGATGGTGGTAAGATTTTAAATGGCTCTTACTATCAGCAGGGTTATTTGGTACTACTCTTTTGCAAACGTTACAAATATAAAAACCCTGAGCAATTTCAGCCATCCCGTCATCAGTCTCGCCGACACCGACATTCACCGCCGCCGCTGTAAGATCACTGGCAGCATCATTGACTTGCGTAGTTTGAGCAATGCTCGTCCCAGTTTTTCCAGTTTGAGAAGTGCCAGATAAATTCGATTTTACAATTGTATCATCACCGCTTAAAATACGGTCCTCATTGTCCTCAACCTTTCCGATGCTAGAAATATTTGCAACACCAATACCATCTTTGGTTCTTGTTGTGTTGAATATATTAACATCACTGTGGTTGTCTTTGTTTCGTGGCGTTTCATTAGCGATGACGGTATTAATATTCTTAGGAATCGTAGTGCCAATACTTTTAGTATATCCACTTTCCGAATTACTATCAGTGCGATTATCTATAATAATGGCATCATTTAGCGTACTTGTGGCAAAGCTGGGCATTAATCGGAAAATTTGTGCCAATCTCTGAGTTTTATTATCATCAGTCGTGTTACTCCCAATTTCTTTGTCAATTTTTACTTTATTTTCAAGCTTGTTAACTTCATTATTGTTAATAGTGTGTGATTCTATTACGTTGGCACAATTATACCATCGACTGATTAAGCTACTTTGAACATCTTTCGTATCAACTTGTAAACTTTTATCCACGTCACTTATTTCTCTTTTTTCTTCTATTCTATTACTATTATTGTCTGGAGTTATATTTGCGAAATGGCTTGTTGCTGTTTCAATTTCTAATTTTAGATTTTCAACGTTCATTTTATGTTTTTTGCCATTAAAGTGTTCAGTAATATTGCTTACATTGTTGGTAACGTGTAAATTGCAAATTCGACACTGATAAACGCTATTCGGATCTACTTTGGTTGGAAGGCACATGTTAACAAGATTTTCGACATTACTTTTGTGTCTTGCCCCTCTAATATGTTCTTGAATGTTATTAGGGTTATTAGGTACACTTAATTTACATATTTTGCATAAGTAGACATTTACGGAATCAAGTTGTGGAGATAATTTGAGATTGTTATTATTAGTAGAAACATTATCATTCCGCGATTGTATTTCGGGGTGTTGATTTACAGATTTAGTTTTTTCCAAATTGGTTTTCTCTAAATTACTGGATACTAGACCAGCTAATTCGATATTAAATAATTGTTGCTGTTCATTTGTGAGTTTTTGAAATTTCTCAATATGGAATGGTTCTTTGTAATGGTTAAATATATATTCATACTTGTTAAGAATGAAGGTCTTGCAAACGCTGCATTGAAAGAAATATGTTTCTTGTGGTTCATTTAAAAGCGTACCAACCGTTATATTGTTCACTGAAGTGGCTTCTGTATCTCTTTTTAAAGTATTCTGACTAGTTCCTACACCTGTTGTTGTGTTTTGATTCTGCTGATTATTTTTTACCGGCTTATTTTTGACTAGCTGGGTTTCGCGAGCTTTAGTTTCAAACATTTTTACATTTTGAATATGATTCCTTCCTTTTATGTGTATATCGATACAGTTGCTATTGTCTGGGACATTAGTCTTACACGCTGTGCAATATCCATGTTTAACGTAATTCATAATCTTTGCAGGCAAATCAGGATTAGTTATTTCACTCGCCTCGCTTTTTTCTACTTTATTCTTATAAGTACTCACAGGATTAATGGGGTTTTGATTGCTTTTTGTTTGGGAATTAATAGATGAGCTTGCAGTTGATTTTGATATTTCGACGTTTTTCGTATGACATTTCCCTTTAAGGTGTTCTTCAATGCAATCGGGCTTATTAGGCACATTTGTTTTACACATCTGACAATAAACTTCAGCACTAATAGGATTATTGCTTTTAAGTAAATTTGAAGAAGCTTTGTTATCTGAAGAGAGTTTGCTTTCGTTCACTTGTTTATCTAGTCTGGATTTTAAACATTTGAATGTTTCATTATGACTTTTTGACCTTAAATGTTCTCTTATGCTTTCGATTTTATTTTCGACATTGATTTGGCACACCTGACAAAAACCATTCTCGACATAATTTAAAATTGCTGGTTTAGCTACATTTGTTGAAGTGGGCGTAGACGACGTAGGCTTTGATAAAGCATTTGTTGTAGGGACTGATAACGCGGCTTTAGGTTTGGATTCTGTGAGCAGAGGTGGTGGCGGAACTTTAGTTTTCAATTTTCCAAGTTCATTTTGGTGACGTCTACCATTGTTGTGCGATTTGATATTATCAGGTGTATTCGGCACTATCACATGACATACGTCACAGAAATATTCGCTTTTTACTTCACTCGTATGCTCTTTTTCTATAGTGTTGACGGAGGTTAATGAACTCGATTTGCTTGGAGGATCTTTTCTTGCTTTTTCTAAGTTAGATTTGTGTCTGATGCTCTCGTTGTGAATTTGTATAAACTTAGGAATATCCAGTATTTCGAAATTACATACGGTGCAGAAGTAGCGTTTGGTCTTACTGCGATTGAATGCATTAGATAAGACTTTTTTTGTTAAGGGTTGACTTGTTGACTTTGAACTGATCTTATTATGTTTTTCTCCGTGAATGTGCTCCAGTTCCGTTCCTTTTATCAATCTAATCTGGCACAGACTACAGAAAAATTGGACACCAACTTTTTTTACTTCATTTTCGAGTAAATAAAACTCGAAGTTGGCTTGATGCGTTTTACTGTTGATATGGTTATTGAGATCTATGTCCAAAAGATCTGAGTCACAGAGTTTGCAATACGATTCGTTATTACTATTGCAATCCAATAAGTAAACTTTATGGGGATTGGGGGTAGCAATTACCTTAGATATATTTTTTTCGTTTTTATTAGCCGCCTGTTCTATTAGTTTTGGTGACAATCTTCCTGCTTTTTCATCTTCTGTCTGTTGTATACGTCCGCTAGTTGATGGTTTTGCTGTCAAATATAGTTTATGCTTATAGCTGTTTAAGTGCGCAAATAATTCAAACTTTCCAACTTCTATTCCACATGCTAGACAACGATACTTAAGAATCTTCTCTTTTTTACTGTCTATTATTTCCTTTAATTCGTTACTAAGTAAAATATTCTCATACATTTCCGAATGTTTGACACCAAAGATATGATCGAGAATGATACTGTTGCGATTTTCAATAACACAATGACATAGTTTACAAAGAAGTTCTACTGGATTGACCGTATCTTCAAATAAATACGAAACCGATTTAATAAAATCACCTACTTCTTCGCCAACTTCTTCTTTCCCTTCTACAACATTGTCTTCTGAATATTTTGCTGCAGATCTCGAGTCACAAGTCTCTTCTGTGGTCACGCTGGTTCTTGCTGAAGCGAATTCATCGTTGCTATCTGAAACAGATTCGTCTTCTTCGTCAGTATCCCTTCGCAGGTCAATCGAACTATTTAAAAAGAAGCAACTTGCGGAGTTGTCAAACCTGTATTCATCACTATCACCCAAAACATAGGGTCTAAATTGCGCGCTGGATAATTTCCCATATTTTTCATCTCTTTTAGCTTTCTTTTCTGCTTCAATATCTTCGTGGAACATTTTTAATGATAATTCCTGCAGTGCTTTTTTGTCCATGCGTTTAGTATTACGGCTCAAATTCAGGCAATGGCGATCGCTTGTTAAATGAATATATTCCTCGTTTACTTTGAAAACTTTACGGCAACATTCACAGAAGCATCTATGTTTGATTCTGAACATTGTATTTGCGTCCATCAGAGCCTTTAAGTTAACGGAATGTTTTGTTTCTTTGCGATGTGCCGTTACTTGATCATATGACAACTTAACTTTACACACTAAGCATACCACTTTGTTCACATCAATTGGATTTTCCTCAAAAAGATAATGTAGTTTCTTTTTCAACGTGACTGGTTTAAATTTCAGTAGGTCTATAGTGCGACTTTCTGCGTCGTTGGCTACTGTTTTATTAATGTTTGTATTCAAAACAATGTTATCTGCCGAATCCACGGTTTGAGTAAACTGATTAAGCTGTCTTTGATGCGTAATGTCAGAAATATGTTTATGTATGTCAACAGTTTTAGGCACTAGACGGTTACACGGATTGCAATGGTAGAACGTATTATATTTATCTTCTATGTGGTTCTTTTGTAAAACTTGCTTCGTTTTGGTATTAATATTTGTGTCTTTATCAGTAGTGTGTTTTAAATACACAGTGTCTGTGTTATCAACAACTTTATTGTCTTGGACAGTACTATTTAGAGTTTCGTTTTCATCTGTATCACTACTTTCCTGTGCAGCATTAACTATTTCAGCAGCTCCTTCGATTGCAACGTTCGAGGCGACAAGAAATCTTTTGTGTTTTTTCGAAAACATATGATCGAAAAGTTCATGTTTGTTAATGCATTTATAACACGCTTTACATTCATAATGCGATGCGTCGTAATTTTCTATCCGGTTTATATGTAATATATCCATAAATTTAGAATTTTTCTTTAATGGATCATTTATCATTTGCTTTAGATCATCACGACCTATTCCTAAAGCTGTGTATTTTTTCCGTTTTTTCGAGTGGCTCCTGGAAACTGTATGTTGTATTTCTCCAATCATATATTCAGTTTCATTACATATTAAGCAGAAAACGGTAATATCGTTCCTTTCTTCCATAAAGTTATCTTTTAAAAAGTTTCGCCGTTTCGTTTGATGTCTTTCACTGCTAACATGTGCAGTAATTTGGTCGACGTCATTAAGGAGATTAACATCGCATATGCAACACGCAACTTCTTTCTCAAATGCGCATTTTCTCATGTGGTAATGTAGCTTTGTATCTTTGTATGTCAGCCATAGGTTATATTTGTGATCTTTGCTAGCTAAATGCAACTTTTGTGCTTTTTTCCCTTTGTTCACATACATATCACACAGGGTACAGTATCCCATTTTCGTGTCTAGTTGTCTTTTATCGATTTTCTTTGTAGATTTTTTTAACGAATTAATATGTTCATCGTTTCTAATATGCTCCATCAACGTCGCTTTAAACAAATATACCTGGCACGGTTCACAGAAATAGTATAGTTCATTAGAATCGTCGGTTTTTATGAAGTTTTCAGCCATGATATTCATAACGTGGCACGAACTATGAGGTATGTCTGGATTAAGCTCCTCAATCAGGGCCACTTTGAGGAATCTGTCGTGTTGCGGACTGCATAAGACGTGCGCTTCGGGACTCTCGATAACTTCGTTGCAGAGTATGCAGTGGTTATACAAGTCGTCCAACTGCAAAAAAAGATACAATTCAATTGGACTACTTAAAATTCAATTAGACTACTTAAAATTCAATTAAGTCGTATAAAATTAAATTACATTACTTAAAATTCAATTTAATCACTTAACTTGTTACCGTTTTTCCAATATTATGATTTTTTAATCGTCTAGAATTAGTAGTCTTTGTTCTTAGTGCAATTGCTTTACATTAACAAAGACGCGCTGTTTTCCCCAACAGGATGAGCAGGGCTTTAGTCGGCTTACACAGGGTGGACATAGTTTGAAAAATTTGGGTTAATGATCGGTATTAATTGTTTTTTCAAACCTATGATGAATAAATTATTTTCAACTAGTATTCCGCCGCGGCTCCGCCCACGTTAACAGTTTTTCCCATGGGAATGAGGCATTTTCCCGCGATAAAATGTAGCCTATGTTACTCAGGGTGAATGTAGCTTTTTAATGGTGAAAGAAATTTGAAATCGGTTCAGTAGTTTTTGAGTTTATTCATTACAAACATACACACACAAAAATACAAATCTTTCTTCCTTATAATAATCATATGATTATAGTATGATTTATGATTTGGAGATTACAGGGAAAGGCGGCAATCCAGTGATAACGTAACTTAGGTTGTTAGCTCATACAAGCCCCCACCGAGATGGTGGAGCTTCAAAATCGCATTTTACCTTTCGAATGCAATGTTTATCATTGAGAATGGCATCCACTTTTCTTCTATGCTCCTCATTAGTCAAATGCTGTGTTCTATCATCAACCACTACTCTGCAAACGCGGCACTGATAATATCCTCTAACTGTACAGAGCCCCTCATAATTGTCCAAAGAAACTCTTAATTTCGCTTTAGTCTGTGTCACTATAGCCACACTACTTCTTTCATTCTCTTTCTTTTCATTATTATCAGCATTTTTTGAACTTTCTTCAGGTTTGTTGTCATATTTATTTGCTTCTGTGACATCGTCAACTTTAATATCTTTAGATTCAATGTGTTCATTTTTAATTACCTCTACCGCTGTTGCATTATTTTCAAAATCATTGAAATTAAAATTTTTGTTTTCAAATTCTTTACCAGTCTTATATTTTTTTACTATTACAAAGAGGTCTTCAAATACATCGTCCAAATTGTTTTTGTTTACGTATAAAGAGGCTAGTGTTTGAACTAGTTCACTCTGTATGATGGATTTGGTGTGTTGAATGGTATTTTCGTGGTCTCTTCTTTTGGTCAGGTCGACAGCGCAAGAGCAATGTGGACAGTAGTAGGTAGACGATTGGGAGGTTGGCTTGATTGGAACGTCCAGCGACATCTGTTGACAGAAAAGCGAACAGAATAAACAGTTGACAAACGAACACGTTTTCACGCTTTGCATACTGTGGCATTGGTCATGCCATCTCTTTTGCCTTTATGGCCGCACGTTTGTTCTAAATTCAAATTGTTTTCGAATAAACGGATTTTGAGTGTTCGAGTCAGTTTTAACGCGATTGTTCCCTGGAGCTGTTATGAAACGTTCCAGGAACCCAGTTCCCTTAGGATTAGATGGTTGAAGTGTTTTTTAGTTGTGATGTGATATTGAAATCGTGATTTATTACAATACAGTGTTTAAATCGTTTTTCTGTGGTTCTTATTTCATAGCTCGGTGCACGCCCGTGCTATAATACCTACTTATTAAATCTTTTACTAGTTTTTTATCAACTCAAATAACCTGTAAGCAAAAAAGACTCTGATTTTGACACGCTTCTGCATCTCTGATGAATATATTATACCATTTCGTTCAGCATATGTCAGTGAGGTGGCATTGGTGGCAACTGCACTTGCTTTGCTCCCTGGGACATTCGGGTTGAATGACCTTCTATAGGTCAGTTGGTAATATTTGTAACTGCAGTCACATCACGTGTTTTTGAACTTTCAAATTACCTTTTTCCTAAAGGCTTGTTATTCTTATTTTTGTGTGTTACGTATACAGTGTACGGGACTCAATATTTTACTTCGGACGGACTATCAAAGGGGTTAATTCTAAATAAAACATTAAGGAATTGGATTATAATGATTCCTTGAGGTTGCGTTGCGTGCGCATTTGGGCTACGGGACAGGACTGACTCCCAAATATCATTGCGTCATTGCTCTGCGCCTAAGTACCTACTTAACTATTGTTTCAGTGACTCTCAAAGTATAGCAGCGGTTCTCAAGCAACCACCCCAAGACTTCATTCATGAGCTACCCTTACGATCCAATTCGGTCTAGACATTCTACATTCCGACATGTATATGTATCTAACCTGCATCCTCGAGCGCTGCAAGGCCGCGTCCACAATGGCCAGGCAGGCGCGGTGCGCGGCGGTACCATTGTGCTGCCCCCAGTGCACACGAGGCACATCCACCTCGCACACATAACACCGTTGCACGAGGCCATTCTCTGCGTAACATATTATGTCGTAGTTATAAATTAGCAAGTATCAACCTTGAAAATACAACCTTGTCCGGAGCAGGCCTGGCGCACTCCGCGCCAGAGCTCTAGAATGTACCTACGCCGGGCGGCCGCGATTTCGCGGACATTTAGTAGGAAAAACGCGCGCGCTTGTGAAGACGCTAATATGTAATGCGTAATATGTCTGGGGTAATACGGACTCTCGCGGCGCGGTTTTAGGCCCTTCGCTGCGTTGAGCGGGCGCACGGCGCGTGCGACCGCTCTGCGTGCCAGATTCATGTCATTTTAAGAACAGCGCAAGGTGCATTTTGTTTTAATACGAGCGCAACGACAAACGGTAGGCTATTATAGCCAGGGTCACGTTCGACGCGTTCAATGTAATTTGAACGCTAGTGTCGTGGTAGCTAGAATTAAATTCGCACGTTTGCTATCAGAGAGTGCGCTGTCTGTACCTAGTACTATTATATATTCTGTACCCAGAGTAAAGACCTTTAAGTACCTAGGATCAGAACTTTCCGAAGATGGATCAATCAATTGAAGCGGATATACTCGTATCGCACAGAATAATGTTGTTGTTGGAGTAAATAGCGTTGACTGGACTGTTATGTGATAGGAAAATGCCTTAGAGCAACGCCGGCCTTCCGTAGGAAAGCCCGCGTTGCGCTAAGGAAAATGCCCATAAAAACTAAAGGCAAAGTCTACAAGACAGCTGTCAGACCGGCACTCCTGTACGGCAGTGAAGCCTGGGCAATGAAAAAGACACACGAACAAAAACTACTTACACACAACGGAAATGCGTATGCTAAGATGGTCGGCGGTTGTTTTATCAGTGGTTTTATAAAATTAAAATAAAAAAACGTACCTCGCTCAGCATCATCACCGCTGTCATCGATCAACACTCCAAACTCGAAATACTCCGCACCAGGCCCTGAAGACTGGGCACTCCACAGCGGAACTGTCTCATCCCTCTTTTGGTAATTAAAGGACGATAGCATTCGCAAATCTGAATACAATAGAATAAAACATTATTGGCAAGAATATAAGAAAAAATAAAAAAGTTAAAACCCCCCCACCACAAAACCGTTACTTAATCCTTTCATCAACTGGAAAAGATATAATCTACAGATGGCTGAAGATATTTTCTTGGATCATAGCTAAGAACACTCTAGATTGTAGTACCTTGCAAACAGAAAAAAACTAGATCGAAATCGGCGCATCCGTTTAGGAGCTACCAGTGACGTCATAATTTATCTTAAAAAAACCTCTGGATGAAGTCGCACATCACTACATAGTAGGTACTACTATTTGGTATTCTGTGACATAGTATAAAACAAAGTCGCTTTCTTTGTCCCTATGTCCCTATGTATGCTTAAATCTTTAAAACTACGCAACGGATTTTAATGCGGTTTTTTTTTATAGATTCAAGAGGAAGGTTTATATGTATAATACATGCATAATATACTTAAGGATATCCGACAATAACCATTTTCCCGTGCGGAGCCGGGGCGGGTCGCTAGTCAGAAATAAATAATAGTGTTATGCTAATTGCTATCTCATGCTTACATAAACATTGGTATATGCAATTCTAATAAAGCGCGGTAATTCCCCTACTCCGTTATCACCGAGAACCTAAACGTATTCATTAATTGTGGAAATCCCCGGAAATGCGTTTAATTTTCAAGCATAGATAAAGGTGTGGGTTATGTGTAAAAAGGTAAACAACTACTGATTACATAACCACCATCTAGACTTCATGTATGTCATCTATCTTCTTCTATTCTATACTATAATAAAACTATACAGCACAGAAAAAGTTACGACCAATCAAAAAAAATCATTAAGGAGAAGACGCCAGGCCTCCGTCACTCCATGTACTTGCCCGCTATAACTACCTACCGCCCGGCCGAGCGGTCTCGGGCCGACACAGGACCAATTCCCCATTCCCTAAACGTGTTAGTAGAGTGGCGCAATACGCGAGAGACAGAGATGCAGCAACTACTTCTTTTCGCCTATCGCCGTGCGATCTGAATTGCACTTTATTATAACAGAGTTGCAATTTATTTGAATTATGTCGCCTAGTGCAGCTAGGACTACTATTTGGTATTCTGTGACGACGCCTGAGGGGGCACCAACCGTCTCTGATTACTAGTTTTTATCATGGAGAGAGCAGATAGGTCTTTGCTTCGTGCCTTTGCCCAGCAGTGGACAAACACGGCTCATAAAGATAAGTTATAATAGTAGGTAATTTCATTAATCATATTGGAATGCATAATCTTATCTTTTTTAATCATACCAATGTTAAAATTGATACCTACGACTGATTTACTACAAACACATTATTTCTGCAAAACAATTCTACTAATACGAGTATCATAAATGCGAAAGTTTCTGAGAATGGATGGATGTGTTTGTTACTGTTACACACGCAAACGCAAATTTACAATAATCTAGCTTATATATCAGAATAGGCTACTTTTTACCGCGGGAAAATACCTCATTCCCATGGGAAATATGGTTAACGCGGGCGGAGCCGCGGCGGAAAGCTAGTGTACTTATGGTCACTATATTAATGTCATCTGCGCATTATCGGACCGTGCATTATAGGGACTCAAAACAAATTTGTATGTAGAAGTTTACATGCATTTTTAAAGTACTTTTACGATGTTTAGCGTAAAAAAACTTATGTAGTTTTACAGTACCAATGAGTAGTAAAGGTTGATACCAATTTTGCAATGAAAGAACAAAGCGTTGTGCAGAAAAGAGAAAAAATAAATGCTCAAGCCATAATCCTCCCCAACCTGTAGCTATATCTTCGGAATTACAACGCGACCAGTGTTCTTTCTTTACTGAGCAATGAATAGCAATCTGATACTAACTTTTTGGATATAAACTAAGTCGAAAGACCCCACCATTTGACTACACGAGAGGGGAGGATTATAGCTTGAACATCAAGCTACAATCCTCCCTAATCTATAGCTATATCTCCGGAATTATAATGATAGCAACTTTCTTACAACGATACCAATGAATACCAAGGGAGTAGTAAGACTTAGCATTGTCAGAATGGAATTTCATTAAGGTTTTATAGGGGAGGATTATACCTTGAAGGACATCTATATTATGGTAAATAAAAGTAAAACCTGACCTGAGAAATAAAAAACCTGCACAGGGGGGGTCACGTGTATATTTTAAAATTAGTTCCATTTAAATTCTGCAATATGGCAAGGTCTTATATTTTTTGGTCGGGCTTTAATTAATGTATTTTAGAGTTTCAAAATTCAAATTATTATGTATGTTTATTCAATGCTCTTCAAGTGAAGAAAAACAGTGAAACCTACACAACCTTTGAATTACTTACCTACCGACCTATGGTCTGTTTCATATAAATCCAGACAAAAGTTCATTGACCTCTTTTCTTGAAAGTTAATAAAAATAATATAACACCAAAATTTCTGGCAAGGCCACACGCTCACCCAGCCTTCTACTACATGGTATGTCGAATTACGTATTTTGCGATAATTTGTATAGTTTGAAAAAAAAAAAAGTAAAATTCTAATAGAATTTTATTGCTTGTCATGCCACCTTCGCTTGTTGTGACAAGCCAAACTATGTATTACTGTGGTAATACACAGTTTTTCTAGGTGAATACAGAATCATGTGATGCCCAAAAGTAAAGTAAGTAAGTAGGAGTTTCATATTAATCCGGACAAAAGGGTCATTGACACCTGCATACAATGCGCAATTTTTTTTCAAACTATACAAATTGTCGCAAAATACGTAATTCGACATACTGTGAAGTAGAAGGCGGGGTGTGCATGTGACCTTGCCGGACATTTTGGTGTTACATTATTTTTATTAACTTTCAAGAAAAGAGGTCAATGAACTTTTGTCTGGATTTATATGAAACAGACCATAGGTAGGTAGGTATGTAATTCAAAGGTTGTGTATGAAGTTGACCATGGTCTAAGAAAACAAGGTCTAACAATTAGACCATGTGACTGACACGAGCCTACGTCATTTTGGCTATTCATCCTTGTCGAATGTGTGTAATAGACAAGGATAAACCGCGCAAAATGACGTAGGCTTGTGTCAGTCACGTGGTCTAACGGTTAGACCTTGTTTTCTTAGACCATGAAGTTGACCAACCTTCACTCGGTCAACGTCAAGGCTCGGTAGGCTCTAGACCCTTGGTGGGGTCATAAATGGGCTGTTAATTAATTTAAAAGTTCATTACAATTCTTGCTTTGTATAAATAAGTATACACTTACCAATATTATCCACTGATATGACATACTCTTGTTTCACACCATCTCCCAAGGTTATCGTGGACTTTTCATCCATTTAATCAGTTTGATCATCATTAATTTACCAGTAAATGTTGCAGCTGCGCTGTAAATCACAGAAAGACAGATATTTATTATTGCATTATTTTAATTAAACTATTACCTAATCACGGCCCGGTAAGAGAGGGAAAAAGAAAAAGGGGAAGACAGTTTAGAAGATGGGAAGACGACGTAAAGGAGATAGCTGGAAAGACGTGGACAAGAGAGGCAAAGGACAGAGAGAGGTGGAAATACCTGGAGGAGGCTTTTGTCAAGAAGACAAGCTAGGGGACAAATAAGTGAAGAAAATGAAATTACCATTATATATTTGTACTTTTGTACCCTAGAATAAAGCTATAAATAAAATCACGGCCCAGTAGCTATGTACTGGTAGTGTGCCTACTATTAAAACAAACAGTTGCAGGTTTGAATTCTGGCCACATTTGTGTGGTGAGGACTTGTTTTTTGACTTTGTTTTTTTTTGTGTTTGGATTTTGTACATTTATATAAATTATGTACCTACATTTTAATATCAGCCAGCTACCAGACACCTATATTACAGGCCCTGCCTAGTTTGGGGTCAGATCTGAGGGCCACGTATCAGATGTCCCCACATATTAATTTATTAACTATATGTATTTTAATGAACAATTTTCATTCATACCCTCAACCTCATGCTAATATGTTGAGAAAAATATCAGAAAGTAGGTACTTACATGGAAGTATGTAACCTATGTATGCTTTGTATGTAACCTTGAATATGACTGACCTTAACAGTTTGAGCATGAATGAATAGTAGGTACCTACAGTAAACACTTTGGACTTGGCGTCGTTCATTTATCCTTTGAATATGGGAGAGACGCGTAACACTTTGTTTAACTGTCTGAAATTATCTAGTCTAGTCTACCTTTATCAACATTCGCAGAAGTACAAAATTAGAAAAGATTTAAGTACTTACTTTTTATCTTAATCAGCTCAATCAAACAACTCAAACAACTTAAATACCTACAACATGGATTATCAGAAGGTAAAGGGCCTCTTCTCTGCGGAACTAGCTAGCAAAACAAAATAATTATAAAAAAGTCTAGAAAAAGGAAACTGGAAACTGGCATTTGTAGAATGAAAGAAAGAAATTCTGAATGTATTTTTCTAATATATTTTGTACCAGCCAGCAGTGTGACCAGTTTTGAAATGAAAATTCTGCTAGCTGGCTGCTCATCTTAATTTCTGTTAAAATCTGCTGTTTTTTTTTTCATATATTTTTTACTTATTTTACGATAATTTTGCTCATACTTTATTTTTACAATGGTGATACAACTACAATAGGAAGTCTTCCATATTAAGTAAAAAAAAAAAATTTACAAAACGGCTCAACTAGTAAATAGTGAGGTAATAAATAAATAACAAAGTATTGAATTATAAAAAAACATTCAAATTAATCAACTTCTTAGCCTAAAATTTTCTTTAAATTCTCAGTCAAAACCATGTACAATCCGACAGAAAAAAGAAACAAAAAGTCGAAAATAAAACTCACTGTTCTCATTA
This sequence comes from Teleiodes luculella, assembly GCA_948473455.1. Classification (NCBI taxonomy): domain Eukaryota; kingdom Metazoa; phylum Arthropoda; class Insecta; order Lepidoptera; family Gelechiidae; genus Teleiodes; species Teleiodes luculella. The sequence continues at coordinate 3,314,611 of OX419609.1, read as the reverse complement.
TTTTACTAGCGTCATCTGTGGAAATCTTAAAGAACGCTCGTTTTTTTTATTTCAAGCTGTCAGAAAGTCTCTAAAAAAAACTACTTAGAAAATGGACTAAAAGGAACCTTAGAAACAATACGATTCAAATAAAAATATACATTTGCAGCTAATTCCTCTTGAATAGTGCTGAAGGTGCGCTGGTAACGTAGTAGTAACATACTGTACAAGAAAAATAAGAATTTCTTTATATAAAGCCTGACCAAAGAAATAAGAAAACTGTTCTGGGGGCGCCACGTGTATATTTTACGACTATGGCAAACTTAGAAAGAAATGCATTGCTACGCTAACGCTATAATTATATAAAAATCAATAGCCAATAATAGTCAATCTTAGCCATCATATTTAATAATTTATTCTAAAATAGTGAATATACTAGAAAAATAATAAACATATCGTAACAGAACTTAAACTTAATTTAATGCACAAACGTATAAAAAAATTCAGAAAACGTAGAAAACTTGTATATTTGGCAATACCTACTAAATTGTGTCCGAGTTGTCAAAAATTTATAATGCGTTTTTTTCGTAAAATTACTGCAACGATTAATACAAATATTTGTGTTTGATCATTTAATAAAACATACCGTAAGTTAAAAATATTCTTTTGCAGACATCGTAAGGAATTCGTAAAGTTTCTAAGCTGTTGTGAGTTTTAAAAGTAACAAATTTTCTAAGTTAGTGAAAATATAATTTCACTCTATGATAACAACGACCTCATGATAGCCGTAAATAAAACGCGACAGTACAAACAAGGTCAACTTCGTTAAACGACGGGGATTCCCTTACCATAGATAAATATATAAAGGCGAGTTCGCACTTTCGCACCAATCTATCTAACCAAAGCAAAAACATGAATTCACTCATATTTTGGTTTATTCATAAACAATAAGGCAGGTAGGTATTTCACTGGCGACAAAGACAAAAAATGAAAGGGACGCAGTTATGCGCAAGAATGAGCGCGGTGTGTTTGTATCTCATTCTAACGCATAACTGCGTCCCTTTCGTCTTCTGTCTTCTGTCGCCAGTGAAATAAGGCCCTCGAACAAATAAGTAGGTACTCTAATAAGCAAACAGCAAACCTTTTTAAAAGTGTTTGTGCTGGTTTTTTGTCATACTGGGCTGGGCCTTTAAACATTATAAAATAATACTTATAAAAACTTCAAAATCTAGACAAAGTTGCAGGTTGCAGCGAGCGACGGTAATAAAATTGATCTGCCGCGTTAGTAAGTACTTTAGTACGAAATACCTAAGTAGCTAGCTAGCTCTGCTTCGGCTTCTTATCATAGCGTATGTAAGTAACTAGTGTAACTTATATTACTATAAGTCCATGCTGCTTGTTGGTCATTTCATTAGTAGTTTCGATTTCTGCGTGGGTGGAATTGGGGCGTACGTATGCAAAGATAAATTAATAGAATAGATTGTAGACGTACACTACATAAAGTTTAGTTTAATCACAGAAGTGGGGCCATAAACTTAACTATCACAAGGGTACGTATTAATTAATTATGTGCGTATTTATTATAACCTTATATATATACAGGGCGTCCCACAGCTATGCCACATGGAGGGAAAGTACTTTAAATATTGTAAGTAGAACATTTTACTGAAAGAAGACTTTATTTTATTTCTAAAAACTATTAAAACTGCATTCATACATTTTTTAATAATTACATGGTTGAACCGGGAATCGAACCCGTTATACGAGAAAAAAAGATATCCTGTAGTTTTATCATACCGATCGAAAGGCTTCATCATAAGGGTTATTTTTTGCTAAATAACATAGTGTCAGAAATAAAAGGAAGACTATGTATTTTAACATTTTTAATACAAAATTTATCAATTTTATTAATTGCTATGACCCCCACGCTGTTAAATACAAAGTCGCACTCTTTTGATTATTTCACTCCCTGTCTTTAAAACTACGCGACGGATTTTGGTTTTTATAGATAGAGTGATTCAAGAGGAAGGTTTATATGTATAATACATGCATAATATACTAAAGGATAACCCACAATAACCATTTTCCCGTGCGGAGCCGGGGCGGGTCGCTAGTAACCCCATGCATAAAAAAAATCTCGGCGACCACATCAAATGTTAAAATTCATGATCTTTCTTTTATTTCTGACACTATGTTATTTAGCAAAAAATAATCCTTATGAAGGAGCCTTTCGATTGGTATGATAAAACTACAGAGTGTTTTTTTTTCCTCATGTAGCGGGTTCGATTCCCATTCAACCATGTAATTATTAAAAAATGTATGAATGCAGTTTTAATAGTTTTTAGAAATAAAATAATGTCTTCTTTCAGTAAAATGTTCTACCTACAATATTTAAGGTACTTTCCCTCCATGTGGCATAGCCGTGGGACGCCCTGTATAGTGTACTTTGCGTAGGTAGGTAGGTACCTAGGTATCTACACTTCGAAACATCTATCATACTAATCATAGGTACTAATAGGTACTATTATTATACGTGACTATACTATAATCATCATACTTCATACTGATATTATAAAGAGGAGAGATTTGTATTTGTGTGTGTGTGTGTATGTTTGTAATGAATAAACACAAAAACTACTAGGCCGATTTCAAAAATTATTTCACTATTAGAAAGCTACATTCACACTGAGTAACATAGGCTGCCTTTTACTGCGGGAAAATGTCTCATTCCCACGGGAAAAACTGTTAACGCAGGCGGAGCCGCGGCGGTAAGCTAGTTATATTTTAAATAGTACCTATTATTATAAAGAGATCGACGTGTTTGCATGATAAGATTAATGAATGTGGATTTAAAAATAGACGTAGGTATGTCTATAGGAAGTGGAAGGAAGTATCTGCCTACCCTGCGGAGAGATGGCGTGATTGTATGTATTATGTACCTATTGTATTTTATAGAGTATCAAGTGTGCAAGATTATATTGTGTACCTACTCAAGATGCATCTTTTTTTTGAAACTGACCTTAAACACCTTAAAGCTTGTGTCCATTGTGTCGCAAAAGTACGACGATCAAGCTATCAAGCTTCACCGGACTTGCAAAATGCGTCATCATCAATTTACTTTATTACGTGACTCGATTAGAAAACGTGGCGTTCCCTTAACGATTAATCGTTAGCTCTTATCTTTTGAACAAAACAAGTAAAATAAACAATAGTAATGAGTTCATAATATACCTCGTTACCATTTAAATTTTAATTTTGTGGTGTGTTTCTTGGACCTCTACATTTCTTTCTTTATATAACTAGGTACTTACGCGAACGTTGTGATTGTGACAAGCATAGGAAAAAAAAAACCACGCCCATAAAATTTTTTCTTCCTTCATGGTGACAAGTGAACTATGGTTACCTATTGTATTTCCGATATTTTTTGTTCCGAATATTGTTATTCCGCTAACTTTTTGACATTTATCAGTTGGAAATTGTATTTATTATCCGAAATAACATTTTCCATTGTATTATATTTCCGCGTTTTAATTGACCTTTTTACTTGTTTACCGATGTTTCAAATTTCCGCTAAACTATTTACCAGTATACCGAAAATCCATGACAACATTAACCATTTTTTTACATGTGCGATAGCTCAATTGAACCATTATATTGCAAGGTCAAATTTCATTTCTCCATTTTATGTTCTGTACGCCATCAAGCATGCAAGCAAGCAAGCAAGCATGCATGCAAGCAAGCAAGCAAACAAGCAATCATGCAACCAAGCACAAGCAGGCATGCATACATGTCAAACCTAACAGAAGGGTATGGCGGGCGAGGTGGGCTCGCTTTGCTCGCCCACCACGCCCGCCATACCCTTCTAACCTAACCGACAGATGTCGGGGTGCCCTGAACTCCAAAAACATTATGTATCGTAATTATAAAAAATAATAATAATTGTTACTTCGGAATAATAAAAATAACAACAACAAAAAATCTAGCGTTTAAAAAAAGACCAAGTGAGATTACGGTATTTAGTAAAAAAGATTAATCGTAAAACGGAATAACGTTGTGCGGAAGAAGAATAATTCTGTAAAGTGTTATTGTGGTGATTTAAAAATATGTCAAGTCATACAATGGAAATTGAAAAATGTATGAATCGTTTACGGATTATTGAAATTCGGATATCAGTTTTTCGAAAATGTGATAGGTTACCGTGAACTATACATAAATTTATTTATTATTGTTGTATAGGTAACGTAATAATGGTTGATGACATTTCTACATGGATTTAGTAATATACTCGTAGTTACACTACATTTATTCGTAACTAGCGACCCGCCCCGGCTCCGCACGGGAAAATGGTTATTGTGGGTTATCATTAAGTATATTATGCATGTATTATACATATAAACCTTCCTCTTGAATCACTCTATCTATTCAAAAAAAACCGCATCAAAATCCGTTACGTAGTTTTAAAGATTTAAGCATACAAAGGGAGGGACATAGGGACAGAGAAAGCGACTTTGTTTTATACTATAGTGACGACCAAAGTTGAACATTCAATTCAATGTGAATAAAATTGCCTAAGCTCGCTTGTTCGTTGTTTACCGATATCTATGTAAAGACCGACCAAAGAAATAAGAAGGCTCGCCGTCGCCACATTGCGGAATTTCAATGAAACTAATTTTATTAGGGAAATTGTTGCCAAATTTGTAAAAATATACACGTGGCGCCCCCAGAGCAGTTTTTTCTTTGGTCAGGCTTAATATAACCCATATTTATAATTTTGTTTATGTATTGCAGGTTGCAGATTACCTATATAGTTCAAAAATATTACCCATATCTTACCATGAAGTATTACCTTAGTGATATGGGTGAGTTTTTTTGTATTAACTATGTACACAGCTACGTATTTCAAACCTAGCTCTCTCGACTTATTACAATTTCCGTGAGAATTCGGTATTCTCCGACATCAAACACAAGTCTACCCTTCCTGGCGCTATGCTTTACTGTTTATACTCTAGCAAAATTTTTATCACAATCCGTACAGACGCCTACTTTGCTAGCTGTATCTGGCTAGAGCAAGGGTTTGTTTAGTAAAACAATCCAACTACACAAAAGGAAGGATTGTTGAATAAAAATTAAAGGATAACTGTAATGCATTTAATAATAATAAATAAATAAAATAAAATATATCGACGGTAAAAAGGAAGTAGGGCATAAGCGACGTCTTGGTCAAAAATGATTTATAAATGCCATCCTACTTAAAATTTTCCGCTCTTTCTATTGCGCTTACTCCCATGGCTCTACGATGACTTTTTTGGCGTTTATGCCCAAGCAAAAAAAAAAAGCATTTTCCTAGTATCATTTTTCGTAACCGACGAAAATTCAGGTCATTTTTGCAGTAAAGGTGCTTGTACCCCTACAAAAATGACTTATTTTGTGTTTGCTTGTCGGTAATGCCTTTTAAGCTTTTCCCTCAAAAATTACAAACGTTGTTTATAGCCTACTTCTATTTCCTAATTTAACATAGCTATGGCGCTTGTACCTTTTATACAAAATTCATTTTCATATTACTGTGTCGGTTATACTTTTAACTGTCTTGTCTCTTATACCCTAATACGTATAGACTATAGAGTATACTATACACGTATTTTAACTGTCTTGTCTCTTATACCCGATGCGATAAATTTCTATGTCGCTTATACTTCTTATCCCTTAATATTTTATTTTGTCATTAGTATCTTATGCCATATTTCCTTATTGGGAAATTAAAAGCTATTGTTATAAGCGACAAAAATCACTTTAAATAGCGTAAAAGCATTAAAACTAAAAATACCAGTAACTGCTCCATTTTTTTCTGATTTTATTACTGTTTTAGTTTTCAAGATATCTCAATAAATTACAAAAATACGTCAGTTTTTCTAAAATTCAAAACTTTGAACGGCTCTCCTGAACATTTCACTTTTTGTCGCTTATTCCCAACTTCCTTTTAACCGTCGATATGTGGTGATAAAAAAGATTCGAGTCCTGTTTATAATAAGACTAGCCTCTTTTCACACAACTTGGCCCTAAAATGAAGACTCTAGCCGTTATTCGTAATTGATATGACAGTTAGAGTACACCATAATTATAACACACTTAGAGCAACACACAGGCCTTAAGTATAACACTTAAGACTATTTTTTTTATTTATATATTTATTATTCAATACAAATTTTCCTTAAAAACTAATCAAACGCGACATAATAACAGGTACTATGGCTTTTATGTCACCATGTCGCGTTTGACAATAGCTCAGCGCAGGCCACACGGAGGGCGAGATAGATAAACTATACAAAAGCGAGGCGAGCAAGCGTGCAAACTATATGGGCGCTACGGGTGAACGATATACACGGATTAGAATACGATAATAAGAAGACGATATAGCAACATCGCTGGCATCTTCGGATATTTGGATTTGCATCGTTTGTATCGCTGACGTAGCTTAGCTCGGTAATTCGCGGTGTGAACCATCATATGATAACATTAAATTAAATAACCCTAGGTACAAAACCGTTACTTAGGTCCTTTTAACAACTATAAAAGAGCTGATAAATCTTCAAATGGCCGAAGATATTTTCTTGGATCATAGCTCAGAACACTCGATTATGACACCTTGCAAACAAAAAAAAACTAGATCGAAATCGACGCATCCGAACCCGTTTAGGAGCTACGATGCCACAGACAGACAGACACACACGTCAGTCAAACTTATAACACCGTTTCGGACGGTTGGTTCCACCGCCAGGTTCCACTAGTGGGTCCACCTGAATTTTCAAGAACTTATGGTCCCATTTTGGTAGTGGATTAAAAACAGGTGAAAACGATGATGCTAGCCCGTATGATCACTCGCTCGCCCGTCAGCTGGCATGGCGGTGACGCGCGCTCTCTTACCGCGCGTTACCTTCTGTTCGATGTTGATGTTGTAGCACAGAAGAAAATAATAGTACTAACCCGTACAGAAAGGACACTCACCCCCCCCGCGCCAAAATGAGTTCCCCGCCCGATATAGCGCCCCACGCCCCGCACCCCGCAAGCGCCGCGGGACTCCGCCGGTGGTGTTCGGAGGTGTTTTACATAGCGCCTAGCGCCATTGACTTGTAGTTGATATTCAAAAAGAAGTAGCTTGTCAAAACGCGTTTTCTGTATGGAGTGACCGCCCAGTGGTTGTAGTTTACTTACTTGTACACAGACACGTATCCAGCATTCCTGCCAATATTCAGCTATCGGAGGAGGTTCGAGGCGGTGCCGCTGTGGTCCTCTCCATCAGCAGACCCTGATGCGGAGTACTTCGAGTTCCAAGTCCTGGCAGACGAGAATGTGGGCAGTAGCGAAGAACAAGGTATAGTATAGTTAACTTCGATAGTAGGTATTTAGGTAATACTTAGTTATATTCTTCTTCTTTTCATTTTGATTCGGCGACTAGATATAAGAGGACCAATACTTCGCCACGGCTATGGCATTGTCCGTAGCATTTAACAGGCCCTCACGCGTGTGCAAGCTGTTGGGACACGCTTGGCAGCATAATAAATGGGCCATGGTTTGGGGAGAGACACCACACAGACATGCGCTATCCGAGCTGTATCTCCAACTTCTATGAGTTACGTTCTTACAGTTCGAGCGAGGCTGTCAAACATTATATAGTGAGCAACATGCAATGTAATGCAAGGCGTTGCGTTAGTTTCGTCACAGGACACGTTTATTAAGATAGATCCTTGTCGGTCTGTAAAGCAAAGTGGGAAGAATCTTTCTCTACGGCGCGGCGGCGTAGACCTTCTGTAGACCACTGCTACGGCGTAGCAATTAAGGAGCTACGAAATGTAGTGTCACTGGTTCAGGCGTTGCTGGAGCTATAAAAGAGATTGTCAAACATAATAATTATGGTGAGCAACACGCAACGCGTTAATTTCTCAGGCCACGTTAATTTTTTATCTTTTTCGGTCTACTGAAATGATTACAATCTAGTAAAGATTTTATATATATTTTTTATCTGAAAATTTGTTTTTAACGCAGAGGCGTTTTTTCCAGTCAATAAGTCTGCAATGTCTGCCCGCGGCTACGCCCGCGTTGTTTTTCGACTTTTCCGTAGTAATTTTTTAACTAGCTAATAACAGAATACAGATTTTCGACCTCTACAGTTTTATTATATACATTAATAATCGTATGATTTTTCCAGAGAACAATTCGACAAGGCGCTGTGACATATGTGACGTGGGTGTCCCGCTGTCGTATTGGGGAGAGCACGAGATGTCAACTAAACACCTCGCTTATACTGCCATAGCTGAAACTGCACTGGAACGCAGTCAGAGGCTGGTATGTAGTTTTAAAAAACTATAAATAATATGTCATAGTGACAAGAGTATTTCTGTCATTATATCGCGTTTTGAACTTCTCGCGTGTTATGCAGTAGGTAAGCCTACTAGTACTGGTTGCCACATCTGCAGCTACCTTCAAATAATATAAATGAAATATTCTCAGAATCTGATATTTTGAGAATCTAATATTATATAGGTACACGGAAAATTTACCAAAATATTTCTTTACTATTACGGAAAATAACATATATCTAAAAAAAGGGTGGAGAAAAACCAATGAGCATATAAAAATTCTAGGAAAGGAATATTTTGGCAAATTAATGCCAACACTCACAGAAATCCTATAAAAATCACTTTAAGCGCATTACGGAATATAAGAAGTAATGTCTTTTTTCGCAGATCTCTTTGAAATCTGCAGCCATCCCGCTCGCGCCCCCCAGTGACAACACTTACTACTGTTCTTCTTGCTCCTGCGCCGTCTCTGTTTTTAAACGCAGTGCGCATGAGCGCTCAACGCAACACCTAGATTCGGCCCTGCACGAAAAGCTGATTGATTCCTTTTCAACTTTATACAAGGACAAAAGTAATTTGAAAACTGTTTGCGACGATATTATTAAGGAATTAGAGAAAAACGCAATTGAAATATTATTGAATTCAGATGAACAGAAGGTAAAACACGATATTATACACGACACGGTTTCACAAGATATTATGAAAACAGATGCTCATAGCAATGGGATTATTAAGAAACTGAAGAAAAACGTAATAGAAGCAAGAACGCAGCATCCAAACGAACAACCTGTAAAGTTGGTCGAGGAATTGAAATCTAATAACCAAAAACAAAATAAACAAGATATTAAAAAAACTGATGCTCATAGCAATGAAATTATTAAGAACCTGGAGAAAGACGCAGTAGAAGTATTGCATTTAGATGAACAATGCGTGAAGGTGATCAAGGAATCGAAATGTAATAACCATAAACAAACAATTGTAAAGACTGATCCTCATTTGTACGATTCCAACGAGAAAGTAATCAATAATGATGGTGCTAAAGGGAAACCAGGTTTTTATTATTTAAAAGTATCTAAAAATCTTGATGAAGTTAAATGCGAATTCTGCAATTTAAAGCTTCCTAATCAAATCGAAAGCATCGATCAACATTCGTCTGATGCCAATCACAAAAAAAATCGTAAAATATATTTAGAAGTGAACTATTTGGAAGAAATTGATAGAAATAAAACATTTTGTACTCTTTGTCAGAAGATTATTCTGATTATCGATGAGTTCGACCATGTTAATAGTAAAAAACACAGAAAGCAAAAGGATAATATTTTTTACAAAGTTGGTAATAATTACACAATTAGTCGTCAGCAATTTTTAAAAGAAAATTATTTAGAGGATGTCGAGGGTAGAAATGTTTTTTGTGGTATCTGTCAGGAGACGGTATCGAATATTAATGAATTGAATCATGCTTATTGTAAAAAACACGTTAATCAAACAAGTGCTTTCAACAGCGGTTTAATAAATATGGTTGAGAAAAGTAATCAATATCCCAAAATAAAGTCTGATGATGCTACAACTGAAATCACAAATCCAGAACCAGTCAAGCTTTCGAAGAAACTATTTTACCTTTTCGTTGAAACTGACAATCTAGGAATACTGAAATGTAAAATCTGTGATATAGATTTTCCATCAAACGAAGCTGAAAGACATCAATTTGATTACAATCATCTACAGACTTACAAATATGTGTTGAGATGTCATAGTATGGTTCAAATTAAAAAGAGTTGTGTTTGTTGTTGCTGCAGAGAAATAATGAAAAAAGCTTGTGAATATAATCACTTCAGGAGTGAAGAGCATTGTAACAATTTGTTTTCAAGATTTCGACACTTAGAAACACACAATTTGCAAAAAGTCGCACAAGAATTGTATGATAATTATAAAGATTACGGAATCACAACTAGTACACACACAGACTTTAAACAACAGAATAATGGTGGTCTTATCAACGGTCAGGAACACAAAAATAAACGTCAACAAATTTTGAAAAGAAACTTTTTAGAAATCGTGGATGAAAAATACCTTCACTGTGTTGTCTGTAAGATAACCATTATGATTCACAATATTACTGATCACGTTAATAGTAAAAAACACAAAAATAATATGATCAAAGTAGTACCAGTAGTACAGTAATACAAAACAAAAAGCATATAAAACACCAAACATATAAAATCGATGATAATTGTTCAAAAAGTGCTTAAATACAGAATCAGTACAAAAACCCCCTGTGGTCGTATTTGGAAACGGACCAATGAGGAAGTGATCAAAAGCGACCGGGGGGCAAAAAAGAAACATAGAACTTCATTACCTATTCAAGGAAACTGAAAATTCAGAATTGTTATATGGCAAAGTTTGCTACATTGATTTTCTATCAGACCCAGCCGGGAGCCATGTGATGGATTGGGAATAATTGGGATCATGTTGGAGAAACATAGAAATCTGTTGGAATACAACAGGTGGTAATTTGTGGTCTGTCATGAAGTTATGAGATTGTCAGATGAGTATAACCACATCGTCAGTGTAAAGCCTGACCAAAGAAATATGACACCTGCTCTGGGGGCGCCACGTGTATATTTTTACGACTATGGCAACAATTTCCCTTATAAAATTAGTTCCTCTGAAATTCCGCAATATGGCGAGGTGTCATATTTCTTTGGTCGGGCTTTACAACACATACGCAATTTTGATGTGAGAGAGAGAGCGTTTAGATAATCACGAGTTACAAGAACTCGCTGAAAAAATGTTTGATAATTACGTAGCGCACGATGGTGTTTGGATATAAAAATTATAATTAGCCAGTTAATGGAAAATACCGCCAGCCCGATGGTCCGACAATATAGAGAAAGTAGGTCGTAGGTCGGTAAGCGTATTCTGCAGTGGAGACCACGTCTAGGTAAACGAAGTGTAGGACGCCCCCCGGCTAGATGGATTAACCGTCTGCGAAACGTGGCTGGCAGCAGGTGAATGCGTGCAGCCGAAGTGAGGGCCAAATGGCGCGCCTTGGGAGAGGCCTATGTGCAGCAGTGGACTGCCGCAGGCTGTTAATGATGATGAATGAGGTTGGATCTTGCTGGATACGAACGGTATAGGACCGTGATAAGTGATTTCCGATTTTCGTGTCCTTCATGGTGTTTTCCGTACCGTCGCGCTAGGCCGTGGTAGGAAGGGTAGGGACTACTATTTGGTATTCTGTGGCCATGGTCCGAGGCCTAGTCGTGATGTGTTTGTACAACTACTTTACCGTTCTCTCTACTAACTCTGTTTCATTAGCGACGTGAGACGCGGGACTTTAATACGATTTTTTTCTCTTATCGCAGTTGTTACCGAGGCGGAAACGAACTGTTATAGAATTATTATAATTTATAAATAAGCAAAGCAAGGTACCATAAGTTAACTAAGTGAATGTACTATTTTTGTCTATATAAAATAAATTTATTTAACATAGAGCATACTTTATGTAAAAATGTGTGGGCCCAAAAATAGAAAAAAAAATACAATTCACAGAACCTATATATTTGTAAGTAAGTAAGAAACCGATTATGTTTTACCTTAATAATAATATAATTTACAAATACGTTTTATAAATGACTACACAAAAGTTATCAAACGAAAATAAAGGAATTAATTGTTCTTATTCCGTCATTTCACTATCTATGTTCTGTAATTCATCACAATTATCATCAAGTGTATACAGCACACCGTTAGCAAGCACAAACAATTTTCCATCGATTTCTGTCAACTCCCCAACGATATCTTCCGTCTCCACTGCATCTTCAAAGTGCACGCCTGTATCACCTTCAGTTACCACATCATTTTCATCGTCTTCTTGGTTACCGAAGTCCTCATAGACCCCATCTATTTCTATAGGTTCAGCTTTTGATTCATGTTCAGTTTTTTCTTTATGTGCAGTTTTTTCTGTATGTCCAGCTTTTGCTTCAAATTCAGATTTTTCTTTATGTTCAACTTTTGCTTTATTTCCACTTTTAGCTGTACTTCCAGCAATTACACTGCACACAATTTCATTTTCTTTTTTAGCCTCCAGCTTTTTCTGTTGGCGACTTTGCTTTCTCCTTTGGTACCTTGCTTTTCTTTGTTCTATAGTTGGCCGTTTCTTCTTTTTTCCTCGTTTCGTTTTCCACGGCGGCGGCATGATGGGTTCTACGTTTAGGTCGAAGAAGAAGGCGTCGGTGAAGGGTATCTTTTTTTCGTTCTCGTCCATATAGTCGCAAAGTTCAATCGGAGTTTGTTGGAGAATTTTCACGTCAATGAGAGACCCGTCTATTTGCATGAGAGGGTAGGTGTAGATTTTACCTGAAATAGAAGTAACGGATTGTTGGTTGCCTTTAAAATTTTCTTACAGTGCAGGAAATATACCATCGTAAAATTTCTCGTATAAATAGTCTACAGATACTGTGACCTAATTAAGTTTTACATAAATAAAAAACGGGATTCTTTAGGAGAATTGAGTACTCGCCTCGACGTCGAAAAGTGATTTGTGAAATCTTAATTCGAATAAAAACTTTTTGACTTTGTCTTTCGGATGAGCAGAGTTTAGTAAGCTAAGCCCAAACTAAAATCTTAACTAAAATCTAACTTAGTTATGTGTTTGGGTTAAATTAAAATACTTCATAATTAATATTTTTAAGGAGCTCCCTGACTGATAGTGGCGCCGCTATCCGTTGAAAAATGATTACTCGGTGAGTAAACAGTATTTAAAAAAATCCGGTATGTCATTTTCAAAATTTGGAATTTTAGAACATATTTTTTTATCTTTTTAGCCGTTTTTTTAGGATTCCGTAGCCAAATGGCAAAAAACGGAACCCTTATAGATTCGTCATGTCTGTCTGTCCGTCCGTCCGTCCGTCTGTATGTCACAGCCACTTTTCTCCGAAACTATAAAGACTATACTGTTGAAACTTGGTAAGAAGATGTATTCTGTAAACCGCATTAAGATTTTCACACAAAAATATAAAAAAAGAACAATAAATTTTGGGGGCTCCCCATACATAGAACTGAAACTTAACAATTTTTTTTTATCAAACCCATACGTGTGGGTGGGGTATCTATAGATAGGTCTTCAAAAATGGTATTGAGGTTTCTTATATAATTTTTTTCTAAATTTAATAGTTTGCGCGAGAGACACTTCCAAAGTGGTAAAATGTGTGTCCCCCCCTCTAACTTCTAAAATAAGAGGATGATAAAACTTAAAAAATATATGATGTACATTACTATGCAAACTTCCACCGAAAATTGGTTTGAACCAGATCTAGTTTTTTTTAATACGTCATAAATCGTAAACAGCAATTTACCTTTCACTATTATTAAAACATCGGTCAAAGTTACAACGAACTGCAAGAACTTTTATATTATGTTACTTGCTGTTACGGAACCCTTCATGAGCGAGTCCGACTCGCACTTGGCCGCTTTTTTTCTATCTGTAACTAATATGCGTGCCAAATAAGAATAGGATCGCGTTTGCAGCTAACGTCACGAGACAGATGTCAAAATACGACAGAAAAGTACGGTCTACAAAAGAATCTATTAAATTAATTTGAATTAAATGATAGAGATAACACAAGCACAACAAACAGCAAAATAATATTATTACTGGTCGCACCGATAGACGCGTCTGTGTTGCCAGATTATGTGGATTTTTGTGATTTAGGTTACCTCGAAGAGAGTTGGCCCCACTGAAAATTCCTAATATGTTTCTAATATGATTATTTTGATTATGTTAATTAATAATTTAGGTATGCAGGTATGCATAAAAATCACGAAAATTCACATAATCTAGCAACACGGACGCGTCTGTCGGTGTAGTAATAATATTACTATTTTGCTTATTGTTGCGTTATCTAAAAGATTTAATTTATTGAAATTAATTATGATATATAAAAATTATTACATTTTCTTGCAGACTGTACAAAGACATTTGGTGACATTTGTCTCGTGACGTTAGCTGCAAACGCGATCCTATTCTTATTTGGCACGCATAGTACAGCTGACTATAATAAATACGGGCTATAATGCTATAATATTAGTGTAAATTAAGCGTGTTGTGTAATTATTAGTGTAAGAGCGTCGTCGTCGGTGGCCAAGTAGCTAGGGCTGTTGACTTCCATTCGGAAGTTTGCGAGTTCAAACCTCGGCACGTACCAGTGTGTTCTCGATTTTTGAATTTATATGTACGTTAATGCACGTCTATGCCCGTTTATTGTAAAGTGTTTTCTCTTCTTAGCCAAGGCCAGAAGAAGACATTTCGTAAGAAATAAGCTGTGCCTGTTGTATCTGTTTTTATTTGTCCAGTTCTTGTAAATAAACTTGTGTGCAATAAATAATAAATAAAGCTCTTGCCGTGAAGGGAAACATCGGGATAAAACTTGCACACTCCTGCGAAGTAATTCAAAGGTGTGTGTGAAAATTGACCAACCCGCATTTGGCCAGCGTGGTCGACTAAAGCCTGGAGATCTATTTCTCAATCGTTCGTTTTGCTAAAATCGCTCGATAGATTTACGTTCCATTTTAGTTTCGGAAACTACCGGCTTTTGTTTTTTCTGCGTAAAACAAACAAAACACCATATCGAAGACGAGTGACTCAGAAATACGGTAAAACAGCGTCCTTCGACTTGAAAGTCTACTGTGAC
The DNA here is from genome assembly GCA_948473455.1 of Teleiodes luculella. Classification (NCBI taxonomy): domain Eukaryota; kingdom Metazoa; phylum Arthropoda; class Insecta; order Lepidoptera; family Gelechiidae; genus Teleiodes; species Teleiodes luculella. Next base: position 3,299,586 of record OX419609.1, on the reverse strand, counting down.
TTATGTCGCATACGCCTACGCTAAGTCATACGAACGTTTGAGAAATAGACCTCCAGTCCCCCCAAGCAGCACCACGTTCACGGGTTTGTCGTCTACTGGCTGAAATGATGATGTTAAGGCGTCACCTTGAAAATTTTTGTGTTTTTTGAATCGATGATCCTCGTAATTTGTACAAGTAGGTATTATGATTTTCAGATATACATAACATATAATCTGAATACTCATTTGATTGGAAACACGTTTTCTGAAAATTTTATCGATAGAAAATCGCGTCAAAGTAACACCTTCTATTGTCTTTTTTTACTTCTTATAGTTAAACGGCAACGTATTAGACGTTGAAACTTATTCACAAGTTTGGTATTCAACCTTACTAAAATCTAGTTTCAAAACATTTTTATTATATTTAGTACTTTTTGTATATATGGACTCACAAGAACTTGGCACTTGTTTACGCTGTTTAATTCTAGCGCGCAAACAGCACACCTTTCTCTGTTCCACATGTACGACACCGCTTAGCGCTATTAGTTTCCGGCATTGCCATCAGTGGTCCGTTTACTTTGCCGCGCAGATAAACCACGCCTCTACTGAGATTTTAAGTTTTTGGGCGATTGTGCACTACAAGGAATTTTACTGTCCGGCAGTCCGATTTTTTACGGTCCGATATGGCACGCCATATAATGTATATGTTACGGCTAAAAGCCGAAGTGCGGCTGAACCTAGGTTTAGCCGGCTAAAACTAGGTGTAGCCTGGGATGGTTGGATAAAACTAGAATTAACCGATCGTTTTCGGTTACACCTAGTTTTAGCCGTTATCATATCGGCTAAACCTAGTTGTAGCCAAATCTTAGTGGCTAAAACTGGTTGTAAATCTTTAGTTCTTGAGAAAAAATATTGAAAATATTTTTTATTATATTTATTGTCTTTATTTGTACTAAATCATTGGTTTTAATAAGAACAAAACGATAATTAAATATCTTCCTCCGAAAAATACAACAACACAATAAACTAAAGCAAATAGAATTTCTTCAACACCAAAAAGTAAGGACAATCAGCACACAGTTAAACAGGAAAGATGATTCAATAGGTATTGACCAACTTAAAGTAATTAAAAAAGTATATCTAAACTTGAATGATATATTTTGGGGTTGCACAAAATACCCGCCGCATCACAGGCACTTTTTATTTCCATGTTTAGTTTTACAGTGGCATATTTTATACCCTTAATTATTGTCCTTCGGGTGTAGATTGGACATTGGCTATTTGACGCAGCGATTTTTCCTCTGGAGAAACTTCTTTAATGTCCAAAAAATTTGAATCGCACACCGTAAAATGATTCCTTGAAAAGATTTCCGATATAGTGGTTGCCCAGTTTGTACAATCTATTGTCAAAACATTAAATTTCAACCATTAATACATTGGAAAAGTCTCCTATACTATATCTATATCAGAATATTGTTTCTAACCAACATTAGCCACGAAGATTTGGCTACATCTAGGTTTAGCCAATATGATAACGGCTAAAACTAGGTGTGGCCGAAAACGATCGGTTAATTCTAGTTTTATCCAACCATCCCAGGCTACACCTAGTTTTAGCCGGCTAAACCTAGGTTCAGCCGCACTTCGGCTTTTAGCCGTAACATATATACTAGTTTGTGCACTATACGTAATTTTACCGTCCGACATTTTACTTTCCCCCATTCCGGAACCGGAAATAATTTCTGGAGTAATTTCGCGTGGGTGGCGTGTAGTTACAAAGACAGAGCTACCCTAAACTGAGGCGTATCGTCCGAGTAAAGACGGACAAGTGCACAAGCCAATCATCCGTTTTTTTCATGCCACTTCGGACCGTAAAAAATCGGATGTTCAGACAGTAAAATTCCTTGTAGTGCACAATCGCCCTTAGGCTGCGTCCTCCACGCACGCGGGCGGAGCGGGCGGCGCGGGCGGTGTAGGCGGTAACCTACAGCTCGACGCGCGTGCCGCCCGCTGTCGTCCAGAACATTTTCATATAAATCTATGGATTTTGATCAAGACGCGCGTGCCACCGCTCGCACCGCCCGCTTTGGCCGCTGGCGTCGAGGACGCAGCCTTACAAGGTGCCGCCTTAACAAATGAAGCGTGTTACCGACTTACCGTACATCCGCTTGGGAAGGTAGACGGACTTATCGTTCTTCTTGAGGTCGACTCCGTGTGTCTTGAGGCAGTGGTCGTGGAGATAGTCCAGGTGAGAGAAGCGGCGCGCGCACACTTCGCACGAGTACAGCTGCACCGGCGCGTGCGTCTAAATACACCATTACTTCGATCTGAATTGCACTTTATTGTAACGGAGCTAGAGTTGCTATTTATTTTATTTAAGCCGCGTATCCACTATAGTGGAGTATTTAGTGCAAATGAATGTACCTATGGGAACCATGTAAAATTGGACGAGTGGATGAAACTTGGCATGGTGTTAGAATAGGTGGACTAGAGTAGAAATCCACCGGGACCCATGACTCGTACCCCCTCTGAAGCCGGGGGGAGGGGGGTGAAGTTCGGTTTTGCCGCCCTTCTTGTTGACGCTTATATATCTAAAACCGTATGTACTATGACAAGTTTGGTATCATTTTCGGATAACTCGTTAACGTAGAATTCATTTTTGTAATTAAAAAATAGGGTTGCCATACAAAAAAACTAAATTATAGAACAAAATTCGCAAAACACGAATAAAGTTTTTCCACATAAACGTCGTTTACTTTTCCCATGGGAATGGTATCGATACAAAAAAAATATGGTCGGGTAGCAACATTCACGGGCTTTATTTATTTATTTATTTATATTTATTAAGCTTTATATATCCAACACATTCAATGAATTTATGGTTTGGTTTTTAATTTATTTTTTCTTTTTTGTGATGCGTGGTCCCCTTTGGGTAAAAGCCTCCTCCATCATTTTCCAGCTCTGCCTGTCATCTGCAGCGTTCAACCAATTCTTTCCAGCAATTTTGATTAGGTCATCTGCCCATCTCTTCTTCTGTCTTCCTACGCGCCTTTTGCCTGTTGGTCCTGGCCACTTTGTTACGAGGTAGGTCCATCTGTTGTCCTTGCATCTAGCTGTGTGTCCCGCCCACCTCCACTTTTGACTCAAACCGAATTGCAGAGCGTCCATTATTTTAGTTCTTTTGCTTCACGGGCTTTACAAATATATAACTTTTATGGCGCTTACTTGATAAAAAATCGGTTAAAAAAAATAAAATTGCATGCGCGGCAGACAAAGGTATATACATGGAACTAGCTTTAAGACCAAATTAGTCCCAGAACAGTGGTATTAAGGGGTGATAATGTATGGAAGAAATGTTGTGGATGTTACAAAACCTTCCAAACAAATAAGCGATGTAGAAGATCAGGTCAGAATGAAAAGTTAGAGCGGCCGGAACAAACAGTAGGAGATTAAGAGGTGGCGCCAGTGGCGTAGCGTGGGGGGTGCAGGGGGGGCCATGGCCCCGGGCGCCAACCGAAAGGGGGCGGCGGATAAGGAACATAACGAAATATTACATTGCATGATTAAGAAAAAAAATACTTATTTCAAATCACATCCGCAATATATGTCCCACATATTATTATTATTATTATTATATGTTACGTACCGAAAGCGAAACGAAACCTTAAGTGTGAGTATGTACTCTAAAGTCTAAACTACTGAGAACAGGATCGTACTTAGCCAGCAGATGTACCAATTCCAAAAAGGTACCCATACTCGCCAAATTTTGTTTTTCCAGAAATGTTATGTTATAATATAAAACATTTTTGACAGAATTTTATGCAATTTTTTCATTTTTTTGTCAATATGTTTTATTCTTTGTAATCGATAGTTTTTCCTTTTCGAAGCCTATTTTCCAACTCCTTTCATTTGCAAAAAAATATGTTGTGATGTGAACTTGATTCATGATTTAAAAATGGTAGGTTGGTAGGCAGAACAAATTTTAAAAAATGCGTGGTAAAATACGCGAGAAACGGCGTGGAAAACTCGCAAAAGTTGTTTTGTTTTACCAAGATAACGCTGCTGCCATTGAAGATGCTGGCTTTGAATTGATGGAGCACCCACCGTTTTCACCGGACCTCGCTTCTAGTGATTATCATCTCTTTCCACAGCTAATAGTAGGAGATAGAAAAAAGATATGCCAAGTATAGTGTATAGGTACTTCTAGAAGGGGACTACTTACATTGAAAAATAAAATAGCCTTTAATAAAACGCAACTCTATCTTAGTCATTCTTACTACTTAATGAAAACCCCTCGTATACACCTAGCGTTACACAATAAAGTTGAGACATTTAAGAAAAATAAAATTTCTGTGGATTTCTTTCGCCATTGGGCTCAGTTCAGGCGTAGCCGCGAAAATCCTTAAATTTAAGTTGTTGGTTTCTTTCATTCATATGGGAATCGAAAAGGATAGGGGAGGAATGAATTTAATTTTGAATAAATGATATTTAAAATAAGCAGTGCAGCTGTCAAATTCAGCTTAATTTAGTCGGGATGTTTTTAAATGCCTGCTAAATTAGTGCGAACTACTTGTAAATCGATGTTTGATGTCTCTAAATTTAAATTCACAATCACCTGTCCCTTTTCGTTCTGAAGAACTGAAGGGACATATGATTTTTTAATTTAAGTTAGAGCGTAATATGTAGAATCGGGCCTACTGATTCTCTTAGATGTATTTCGCTGCTGAAGTAGTGCGTAGTAGTTTATCTTGACTTGCAATGAGATGAACGATGTAACATTAGGTCCATTCAGTATAATATTTAAACTTTAAATGACGTATAACTAAAATAGGGGGCGCCGGATTCCGATCGGCCCCGGGCGGCAAAAAGCCACGCTACACCACTGGGTGGCGCCGTAGTGAAACTTGTTGGGAACCTTGGTCAGACTTTGAAGTGTAAAAAAAGTCCCAAGATGGCTGACTTCAAGACACTAGCAACCGCTGGCAACCCAGCAAATATAGCAAAGCGGGGGCAGATAATATTTCTGTCGATCAGTAATAGAACCAAGAACCCATTTCGTTTTCTCGGCTACTGATTTATTTTAACCCTGTTTAATTCTGCTTAGATTCCACGTCTTTGGGGCAAAAGCTAAAACTGTTGCACTGTTGAAACTCAAAAAGCCTTGAGGTGATATCAAAAGTTACCTGCCGATATCTTTACTGTGTCATACTAACCAATTGCTGCATATAATGCTACTAAGCTAGTCAACATCATCAGGCAGACGGATCAGCCAGCGTAAGGCTAACTAAGCGTAAACAAGAGTTCGAGGTAGAAGACCATAATAAGGGTTGAAGGTTGGGGAAGTTGGTGAACAGTAGGGAAGTAGAGTCGTTTGCGATTTCAAGGAATCGTTGTATGTGTGTTTTTCCTTTCTAATCGAATTAACTCAGCGAGACCAGTACTTTGCCACATATGAAGCGCTATCTGTAGCCTCTAGAAAGATCCTTACGCATGCAGGTGGTAGGGTAGGCTCGACAAGTCATGGGAGCGTCATCGTTGAAAAAGACACATCACGCAAGCAAACGCCATCCGAGCTGTAGCTTCACTGGAACGTGTCTGTTTCGGCTGACTTGGGTCCGGTCTAGAGTATGTTCAAAGATGTCCATTTGGCCAAGGCAGAACATTTCCAAGCGTACTTAAACCACGGAATGTATGACACTGACGCTGTGGGGTATCTCGTCTATTCTATTTACTCGTCTTACTTACTTACTTCATCTATAGACATTAAATGTGTTGAGGAACCAGCACGTGGTGGTGTTGGGGATGTTTGCTGTCGGTCTTTTCATTAGCCATGCCCAGAGAGCTGGTCACGTCTCTACGAACCTTCTGATTAAAGCCAGAGTTTTATTTAGAGCCAAATTTAGCCCCATAGCTGAGCGTGTGCTCACCGAATCCAAACCGAAGCTGCTAGTATGATTGCCTGCCGTAAAAAAGAGATCCAGTTCGACCAATCGATGAAGTGGTGGAAAATTTTACCATTTGGTGGACGTAGGTCGCCACAGTAGGTTGTTGCGAGTACCAATTATCTTTTTGGTGTTTAAGCAGCGTTGCCAATAAAAGAACGATTTATCCAATGTAGCAATAAGGTATCTTGAAAGAGTTTTGGATTCCGAAGGTGCAACTTAGGATCGTCAAAGGTTCCAGCTTCAAGACATTTTGTTAGCAACTAAGGATTTACAGTACATAAGTTAAATTCCTATCCACAGTCTCAAAGGCCTGCGCTTAGTGAGTTATTACCAGATACACGTCGCAGATCCCTTTCAATCAGAGGTATGTGCTGTGGGAGGTTCAAGATTTGGTTACAGCTGAGCAGGGTTTTTCTGTTCAGAATGCAGCTTATTCAGAGAAGACTTTTGGACTGCGAGGATGTCAGCATCCTTTATCAGCCAAGCATTATTTCCAGTATTTTTTAAGCATGAATGACACAGTACCGACAATAGCTTTTGAGGTCATCAAACGGTTGTCTGAGTTTCAGCAGTGCAACAGTCTTTTCCACGCAAAAATTAAACAGTGGTTAAAAAATCCAGTAGCAAAAAAAAAAACTTGATTCTATTACTGGTCAACAGAAATATTGTCTGCACCTGCTAAGCTACATTTGTTGGATTGCGAGCGTTTGCCATGTTTTGAAGTCAGCTATGTTGGTCTTTATTTTTCCTTTCAAATTCTGACCAAGGTTTCCAATAAGTTTTACTACGGCGCCACCTCTTAATCTCCTACCGTTTGTTCCGGCCGCTCTAACTTTCCATTCTGACCTGATCTTCTACATCGCTTTTTTTTTGGAAGGTTTTTTAACATCCACAACATTTCTGCCATTCATTACCACCCCTTAATACCACTGTTTTGGGACTAATTTGGTCTTGGAGCTAGTTCCATGTTTAAACCTTTGTCTGCCGCGCATGCAATTTTATTTTTTTAACCCATTTTTTATCAAGAAAGTGGCATAAAAGTTATATATTTTAACCCGACCATTTTTTTTTGTATCGATACCATTCCCATGGGAAAAGTAAACGACGTTTATGTCGAAAAACTTTATTCGTGTTTTGCGAATTTTGTTCTATAATTTAGTTTTTTTGTATGAACCCTATTTTATAATTGCAAAAATGAATTCATACGGTTTTAGAGATATAAGCGTCAACAAGAAGGGCGGCAAAACCGAACTTCACCCCCCTCCCCCCGGCTTCAGAGGGGGTACGAGTCATGGGTCCCGGTGGATTTCTACTCAAGTCCACCTATTCTAACACCATGCCAAGTTTCATCCACTCGTCCAATTTCAACCGTTTTTTGCACTAAATACTCTACTACTAGGCAACATGTACGGCAACATTGCACAACAGCGCGCGACGTTGCTAGCTGGCGCGTAACATGTCAACGACTAAAGGTAGCCGTTCGAACCGAGCGTCAGCGACACTGACGCTGCAGCACGAAAAAGAATAATGGACTCTAAGGTGATGTATTTAAGGTGGACTTTGGAGGCATGCGACAGTGACGCGAGCGACGCAGCGTTACAGGTGTCTGTGTCGTAGCGCCAACTCACTTTTGAGTAAATTCATTCTTAAATCCATCACCGTAAGTCCTATTGTAATTTATTATTGTCGTGTCGCAGCGTCAGTGTCACTGACGCTCGGTTCGAACTAGGGCATCGAAACCCGGACCAATTTTAAAAACCCGGGTTTTCGGGTCTAAGCATAATGTAAACCCGGGTAACCGGGTTTTTCGAGCTTTTCGGTCTTTTTATTATAATTTAAAAAACAGAATGTAGGTATCTATTTTCTACAATAATGAGAAGAATATAATAATTAATTAAACAATATAATTATTTCAATTTACAAAAAATATTTTAATTTCAAAAAAGTCTTTTCGTCGCCAACACCGCCCGCACCCCGCGCGTTGTAATGGGCGAATATGAATTATTACTTTGAAAGATCATTCGAATGTACATTGGTGTACAATAAAAGGTTAGAAAGTAGTTTTTAGTGTGTATTAAATAAAGTATAAATTGTGTATTAAATAAGTAAAATTAATCAACTAAAATAATTTTACATTCAAGATATTTCTGTAATAAATAAGAAAAAAGATTGAAAATAATTCTAACACAACTGCATTTTCATTCAAATTAATTTTGAATCAATGAGGGATTACTTTAATTCGAATAATGAATAATTTTTGGAAAGAAAAAATCATTCGAATGACGAATGATCTTTCAAATACCGCCTATGGAATCATTCGAACAATTCGTTTGTTAATTTTTATCACAATCGCCCATCACTACCCACTCCCTTCAACCCGTTCTATGAGTCTATGACTAGGAATGATGAATCAAACGCGCATACAGCGTACCTTTTGCTTTGCTTGATTGGGTGTAAAGTATGGAGTAACGAGCGGTGTTACTTTTTAAGTATTCTATATTATTAATACAAAAAATTTTGAGTTTGTATGTTAATCAATCACTCAAAAACAAAACCGGCTGAATAGATTTGAATGAAGTTACGTATGCCACGTGTAGTTCTATAGTCTGGATTAACATATAGGATATTTTTTTCCGCGGTAAAATTACTGATTCATACGGGAAATACAATCTTAAGCGGGTGAAGTCACAGTCACAAGGCGGACGGAAAGCTAATGATCTAATAATCAATAAAAAACTAACGTCAGTTTCAATTTTTAAAACGTGTTAGACGCTGCTACTTAACAAAAAACGAGAACAAAGTGATTTTGAAAAAAACCCGAAAACCCGGGTCTTCATTTTATAAAACCGGTTTCTTTTTCGACTCGAAAACCCGGGAAAACCCGGTTTTTTCGGACCGGGTAAACCCGGGCTCGATGCCCTAGTTCGAACGGCTACCTTAGGAGGAATAACATGGTCCAAGAAAACAAGGTCTAACAAGAAGACCACGTGGCTGACACGAGACTACGTCATTTTGCCTATTCAATTCATCCTTGTCGAATGCGTGTATTAGACAAGGATGAACAGCGCAAAATGACGTAAACTTGTATCAGTCACGAGTTTTAATAGTAAAACCTTGTTTTCTTGGACCATGCCTATTACCCTCAACATAAAGTCGAAAACGAATGCATTTTATAAAGTTGTTTAGCCTTATAAAGGGTTAAAGCCTGACCAATGAAATAAAAACCTCGCCATATTGCGGAATTTCAATGGAACTAATTTTATAAGGGAAATTGTTGCCATAGTCGTAAATATATACACGTGGCACCCCCAGAGCAGACTTCTTATTTCTTTGGCCTTCCTAAACCTTTTTTCAACATGACATATTTTAACAAAACTTTCCTGCCAGTTTCATCATGCTTTATTCAGAGTATGTCTTTCATTTTTGTTTATTTTTCTTTTTTTGTATTTTTGTGTTTTATTTTTTTCATTTTTTTTTTCATTTTTGGCCGCCTATTGTCTTTTTGTTTCACTTTTAAAAATTGTAACAATACTATTAATTTGCGGTGTCAATAAAGAATGTTTGTTTGTTTGTTTTTAAATTTAAAACGCGTTTTACCTTGAGTATGTGATCCCTACAGTTGCTTCTATACTCGAATCGCTGCAGGCAAAGAGTGCAGCGGTAAGGCTTGAGCGTATGGTTGAATATCACGTGGCTCACGTGAGCCGTGTAAGTGTGAGACTTGGCGGGGCAGTAGGGACAATCCACGGCGGTCATCACCCGCGCCGCGGCCTCGTGTTTTCTCACGTGTTGGGCGATATATTTCACCTGAGAAACAAAACAGGAAAGCGAATCTAAAACCGAACTCCGACAGACTCTACTCCGACAAAACATATAACACTAAATTAAAAAATTTAACAACCCCCGACACAAAACCGTTACATGATCCTTTCAACAACTAGAAAAGAGCTGATAATCTTCAAATGGCTGAAGATATTTTCTTGGATCATAGCTAAGAACACTCTCGATTGTTACACCTTGCAAACAAAAAAAACTAGAACAAAATCGGCGCATCCGTTTAGGAGCTACGATGCCACAGACAGACAGACACACACGTCAAACTTATAACACCCCTCTTTTTCGTCGGGGGTTAAAAACCTAACCTAACCTAACCTACCGAACTTGTCGGAGTAGTCTTGTCGGAGTTCGGTCCTTAAACCCAGGAAAGCATTGTATACATTGAGGAATTACGTACAGTCAGCTGCAGATTGCTATTCAGCTGCGCCACAATAATGTTTTTTTTTTTTTTTCACTATTTGACGACGACGTACATGATTATTCGACACACAGGAATTATGAACTAGAGTTCACACAGACACACAAATTATGAGTAGAGTAAAATCATGAAAACCAATATACTCGAGAGGACTGTCAAATACTGTCAATGCCCTAGAAAGAAATGTGCTTCGGTAAAAGCTCAAATCCCGTATTAAAACTAGATGACGCCTAGGTCCTCGCCAGAGATTATATTAAAAATGCATTTGTAAATGGCTATAATTGTGTTTTCTTTTACATAAATAGGAAGTAAAAGTTATTTTTTTATTAGGTCGAGAGACACCATATTTTTTTATTTCCCATGACTTCACAATACCAACCCGCACTGGGCCAGCGTGGTCGACTAAGGCCTATTCACCCTGGTATCAGGGTAGGCTCGAGCCCCTCGGTGGGGACATATATGAGCTGTTAACGACTTCACAATAATAGTACATTTGTGAATCGTAGCGACATCTATGTTTTCTTTTAGTACTAATTACAGGAACACGCATTTTAGTAGGAAAATTTACAGTCTTCTCAAATATATTAGTCCATGGTAAAATTGAATACGGTCAGCATGGAATTCGCAGCGAATAGCTCTGTCACACTAAGCGAATATTCGCTGCGAGTGCCAATTCGCAGCGACTAATTGCTGTGTATGACCGAAGCTTAACAGTCACCCCACACTGGGGTCTTTCGAGCGTTTTCCAGTGTCGTCGTCGACGCGACGTCAGCGCTGCTTTTTTTTGTGTGAAATCAAGTTTCTTTTGTTTCACTCGCTCGTCAACGGGAGCGCGACGACGACGCTGTAAAGACGCTAGTGTGAGGGGTCTCTAAGCCCTCACCGTTTTCCCGCAGAGCTCGCAGACCCTGGCGTCGCCCGCGTCCGGGATCTCGGGGGCTCTGTGCTTGTGAACCATAACTCTGTGCTTGCGATAGCCTTCCTTGTTACACAATATCTCTGTGCACTGAAAACAAACGTCAAAATATAGTAATAATATGGGGCGACCCTTTTTTTGTAAGAACGTAACTCTTTTTTTTGACTTGACCTATGCTTGAGTCGAAAAAGTACGACGGATCAAGCTTCACCGGACTTGAGGACACACGACCATCTGACCCCAAACTAAGCAAAAAAATACTATGGGTGTCAGACAGCTGATATACATACATATACAAATATACAACATCCAGACACAGGGCAAACACAAGTGCTCATCACACGGATGTTTGCCCTGGGCGGGATACGAACCCGTGACCCTGTGCTTCTAAGGCAGACGCACTAACAACTAGGCTTATTTATGTATGTATATAGCCTAGTTTGAGGCCGCGTTTGAGATGTTCCCACATATGGACATACAAAAACATTTTAGAAGTCAAATTTCTCAATTGAATCTCGTGAAATGTAGTAAGTAGGAGAGTGAGACTTACAAACTCGCATTGCTTGGGGTACCCGCTCCTACAGACTTCCTTGTGGCAGTTGAGCTCTCCCTGGGTATCGAACAGCAGCGAGCACGGTTGGCAGCCGTTCCTGCAACCAACGACGACGCATGTAAAGCCCGACCAGAGAAATAAAAAACCTCGCCACATTGCGGAATTTCAAGGGAACTAATTTTATAAACCCTTTTTTTAAGACTCGCCTCAACTTTGAAGACTCGACTCCAAAAAACAACTCGAGGCTTTTTACTAATCTAAAAAGGTTTGAGTCGTAAGTAAAAGTTCGACGACTCGAGCTCTTTGCTAAAAGACTCAAAGCTCGGAGCCGAGCCTTTTAAGCAAAGAACTCGAGTTGTTTATGAACCCGAGTCTTTTAAGAAACGATAAAAAAAACGTATTTGATTGGTAATTTAATTACATAATATTTATTAAATGATGATACTTTCTTGTATTTATTTTTTTTCTTTTTTGTTGTTGCCATAAACACAAAAATATACACGTGGCGCCCCCAGAGCAGGTTTGTTATTTATCTGGTCAGGCTTTAAAGAAATAATAGAGAGGCGATTTTTTATTCATATTTGAGCAAAGAATATTGAGTCTGTCAACTAGCTGAGGTGCGGGGAGTTGTCTCAGGATTGTGATTGCTGCGAAGGGCATGCAGCTTGCTATTTGGTGACTTTCTTTTGGTCGAAACTGACGGAATACAAAATATATCTCAGTTCCAAATCTTACGCCTTATATTACGTCTTTATTTTATTTTTATTATAAACGTATTTGTTTTTGCGGGGTGCATATCGGCTACAGTATCTTTGGACCTGTGGCTAATTTATTAACGAATATCAATAAAAGAAATCATTCTCAGATATTTAAATAATAAAGACAATCCAATACAAAATAATCATTAGGTATAATTTAAAATTATTTATTAAATGAGGCCAGAGTAAAAAAAAAAATCGTTTCTGATTCAGTATTGTCTAAGCCGTCATTTAGATTGTATTCATAGAGAAAGGAAGATTTTTTTAAAATAGAATAGGGACGTAATACATGTAAATCTTCAGGGGCTCTACCACGCCAAGTGGCGCCGCCACCCTTTAAAAAATAATAACTCGGAAAATAATCAATTTTTCAAAAATCCGGTCCACAGAACTGGAGTCGGGGTGCTGTAGGATATATAGAAGCTATTAACTTTATTTATTGTATCTCGCTGTAGTTAGAGATAGGAAATTTGCGAAAAACGGCCACTTTTCGCATTTTTTCTATCTATAACTACATTGAACTATAATAAACATATGTGATTGCTTCTATATATCCTACAGCACCCCGACTCCAGTTCTGTGGACCGGATTTTTTAAAAATTGATTATTTCCCGAGTTATTATTTTTTTCAGGATGGCGGCGCCACTTAGCATGGTAGAATTCTGTCAACTAGCTGAGGATGAGGAGCGGGGTTTGTCTCGAGGTTGTGATTGCTGCGAAGGACATGCAGCTTTTCTATTGGTCGAAACTGACGGAAAACGAAAATATCTCCGAACTAAATCACATGTGTTGACAGGATCGGCTTACGCGCCTGTAATGGGAAGTTTTCCAGTAGCAAATTAAAAAAAAAAACCTTACAAAACGCCTCTACAGATGGCACTAGTAAATAGTGAGGTAATAAATACCGGATTGTAATGTAAGTATTAGATTATAAAAAAAAACATTTAAATTAATCAACTAAATATCCTAAAATTAATCTCAGTCAGAATTATGTACATACAATCCGACAAAACAAAAGTCAAAAAGTCTACAATAAATCTCGCTGTTCTCATTATTTTACTAGCGTCGTCATCTATGGAAATCTTAAGGAACGCTCGTTTTTTTTAATTTCGAGCAGTCAGAAAATGTCCCATAACTTTTAAAGCTTGAATATGTTTACTGTAGGTGTGTTAAATAAAAAATAAATAAATAAATAATATAACAGTTAAAATAAAAAAAAAACACGCTTCGCCGTGAAAATAATAACTCGAAAAATAATCGAAATTTCAAAAATCTAAAAGTGCGAATATCTAGACGGTGTGTTGTAGGATATATTGAAGCCATTAACTAAAAAAAGATTGTCCGCCATCTTTTTTTAGTTAATGGCTTCAATATATCCTACAAAACACTTAACTTGACTTACACACTTACACTTATCCGCCATCTTTTTTTAGTTAAAGGCTTCAATATATCCTACAAAACACCGTATAGATATTCGCCGTTTTAGATTTTTGAAATTTTGATTATTTTTCGAGTTATTATTTTTTTCAATGTGGGGGCGCCACTTAGCACCTGTAGGCCCCTTAAAAAGGATTACGTACTTATATTCAGCCGCTTCCGCGTGTTCCTTCCGGCACAGGTGTCTGTACAGCAAGGTCTCGTTCATGAAGTAAACCGCGCACTCCTTGCAGAAGTAACGGATGTCATACAGTTCCGCTTCCGTGTTCAAGCGCTGGACACACAACGCAAAAGTATTAAGGCGCCTACAGGAGCTAAATGCGCCCCCACTCTTTAAAAAATAATAACTCGAAAAATAATCAATATTTCAAAAATCGAAAACGGCGAGGAACTAGACGGTGTTCTGTAGGAATATAGAAGCCATTAACTTTATTTATTATAATTATCTCGCTAGTAGTTAAAGATAGAGAACAATTGCGGAAAACGACCACTTGTCATTGATTATTTTTCGAGTTATTATTTTTTAAAGAGTGAGGGCGCCGCTAAGCACTTGTAGTAGGTAGGCCCCTTAAGTCAAGTCAAAACGTTTATTCGAAGTAAAGGCAGGTTTAGACAGGGTCATTAATCATTAGTCATTACACAAGTTATAATTAGTTTCATATTAATCCGGTCAAAAGGTCATTGACGCCTGCATACAATGCGCACATTGTTTTCAAACGATACGATATAAGTAGGAAATTATCGCAAATTACGTAATTTGGCATACCGTAGTAGAAGGCGGGGTGAGCGTGCGACCTTGCCAGACATTTTGGCGTTACATTATTTTTAACAACTTTCAAGAAAAGAAAGAGGTCAATGACCTTTTGTCTGGATTTATATCTACATCTCTGCATTGCCCATAAAAATGTATTCTAGTATATAGATATAGATGTAAACCTGTTGGCAAACCTTTAAATAAATAAATAAATAAACAGACCATAGTCGCGGCTCCAGTGCCTACTGACACAAAATATTCTGGAAGAGACTTTTGTGCACTGCACAGATAAGGTCGCCTTTGCAAATTGTTGGTATTTATGTGTGCAATAAAGTAAGTAAAGCCTGACCAAAGAAATAAGAAGCCTGCTCTGGGGGCGCCACGTGTATATTTTTACGACTATGGCAACAATTTCCTTTATAAAATTAGTTCCATTGAAATTCCGCAATATGGCGAGGCTTCTTATTTCCTTGGTCGGGCTTTATCATACTAGTTATACTAATATTATAAAGAGGAAAGATTTGTATTTCTGTGTGTATGTTTGTAATGAATAAACTCAAAAACTACTAACGGGATTTCAAAAATTCTTTCACCATTAGGAAGCTACATTCACCCTGAGTAACATAGCTACCTTTTACCGCGGGAAAATGCCTCATTCCCACGGGAAAAACTATTATTGGCCCGCGGCGGGATGCTAGTATTGTTAAACCAAAGGAGTTTTATAATACATTGCGAACATCCTGGCCACAAAGGCCGTCTTGTTTTAACGTTAGAGGTTGCTAAGACAACTCTATAATAAAGTCAGTGCAATGCCATACAACCGCAACTCTGCGTCTTTAATTTATTAATTATCTGGAGAAATAAGTAGTATGATAGTAAATCAAGTGTTCCTCACGAAGTATCCGTGGTGCCTTAGATGGTGGCGGTACATCTTGGCGAGGGAGCTGCTCGCGCGGCCGCACCAGCCGCAGTCCGTGGAGTGAGCGCGCGTCATGTGCACCGCTAACTTCGGCCTCGTCCTGACCACACAATAAAGTTCAAAGGTATGAGTTTAAAATGTTGAAGTAAAGTCATGTCGATTTAGTGTATTGTCGGGATAGAATAATGTCGGAGTCAGGTAATGTCGATGTAAGGTATTGTCGGATTAGTGTATTGTCGGAGTAGAGTAACGTCGAAGTAAGGTAATGTCTGATTGGTGTTGTGTCGGAGTAGAATAATTTCGGAGTCGGGCAATGTCGGAGTAAAGTAATGTCGGCGTAGTGTTTTGTCGAATAAGCGTGTGTCGAAGTAGCATTTTCGACTCGTTCAAAATGTGTTAATTCGAAGTAAGATTCCACAAATCACCCTTCGACGTCGAGGCGAGTTCACGATTTGGCTGTCTTCTGTGGAGAAGAACTCTCCGGAAGAAACTCCACAGGCGGCGTACTTACTTACTTAAAAATATTAATACAACAAAGAGTGCAAACGAAATATGCAATTAGAGGAAGGCAACCAGTCAAAGTAGAAAACTAAATTACATAACCTTACATAATAAAAAAATAAAAAGTTTCCAGAAAGTCAGATAGGCTGCTGTGGAGAAGAATCCGCCGAAGAAACTTCATAGGATCGCATCTTTTGTATTAACCTCTTTTTTAAATAAAAATTATTACAATATTATTAGTTTTCTTTACAATATTATTAATATAACAAAGAGTGCACACGAAATATACAATTAGAGAAAGGCAACCAGCCAAATACTTAAAAAAAAAAAAACTATATCAGCTGTCTGACAGAATACAGGCTCTACCAAGTTTGGGTTAGGAATGATCCTCAAGTATTTTAAAACTACCTACTGTTGTACATAATACTAGTGAGCCCCTATGAGCTAGCAGTAACAAAATTTTATCTACACTCATGTCGTAAATCCTTCATTTACTTATCAGAAACGCTAAGCAAATGATATACCTTTCGATGGAGCCGTGACTAAGGATCCATACAAATTTCATTTCGTCATCGCAAAGTTGTAACAAAATGAAGTTTTTTTTTTTAAAATTTTACGCAGATGCTTGCTATTTGAGCACACTAGCGTGTTTCGGAACGCAACCTTGGCGGCGCGCATGCTCGGTGCGATATTACTGCAAATTTATTTTCGCGCCATTAACGTTTGTTTAATAATTGTACCATACAAAATGTCAATAATTATTACAATAAACAATGATTACTTTATTTTGTCTTTAATTTAAATTTGTTGTATGAGTGTAGATAAACTATTGTATGCAACTGTACATAATTAGTATTTAACACTCGTGTATACTTTTATGAAACTCGCTGCGCTCGTTTCATAAACCACACTCGTGTTAAATACCCCTCATTATGCAACAGTTGCATAAATAGCTATTTTATGCATGCACGATATTGTACAGTACATAATATATATGTCGTCGGCATTTTGTATGATTTCGCCGTTTACATACGGCGTCGGCAATTTATAAACGCTCGCTGTAATGTAAAATGCCGAAGGCAAAATGTATAGGGTTGGCACAAAAAGGTTTTGAATAAGTCCGCACTCAGTTTTAGCTAAGTCCGTATTGCTAGCTGAAAAATAATGATGCACCTGTATATAATGGGGCGAAGCTCCCCCATTTCTGAAGTGGTATTCTAAGCCCTTATAGATTTTTCAACCCGATTACAAAAAGGTTACTGGCTTTGATAATAGTAGCCAGGACGTCAACCGAAGCGGGGGGACGGGGGGGCGCAGCCCCCCAAATGAGGAGGCTCGGGGGGCGCAGCCCCCCGCTAAAAAAAAAAAAACAAATCTCTACACAGAATTAAATCGATTGGTTAGGTTAGGTTAGACTGATGTCAATAACAGAGCGGAGGGAGCCGAGCGAGCGGAGCGAGCGTACCGCGGCAGCGGTCGGCGACCGCCGGAGAATTACATTTTTCAAAGTTGATTTTTGTGCCAACCCTATACATTTTGCCTTCGGCATTTTACATTACAGCGAGCGTTTATAAATTGCCGACGCTTTATGTAAACGGCGGAATCGTACAAAAAGCCTGCGACATATACATTTCAATTGTCGATTTTTTTAATGACTTAGTTCATAACTGTGAGATAAGGGCAAGCCTTGGTTTGAGCAAAACTTATTAACTTCTGATTATCGCGTGGGTTTCGAGGATAACCCTGGTATCGGGGTTATAGAACCGCCTTAGTCTTCCGACATGGCTCCTATAGGGACTACATCCGTAGATAGTAGCCGGGACCAATGGCTTTACGGCCTTTCGAAGCACGGCTAATTTTTCTTTTTCGGACAAGCAGGTGACCCAGCCTGAAATATCCTAACCAAACTAAGGAGTCTCACAAAGCGATATTTGTTTGACGAGTCCCCACCAGGATTCGAACCCGGAACCTCCGTAACGTCAGGCAAGTTTTTGACCACTCGACCACGGAGGCTGATATCTGGTGTTTTAAAACTAAATAAAATATTTTGAATTTGAAAAAATAAATAAATATGTGGGACATCTCACACACGGCCATCTAACCCCAAACTAGGCAGAGCCTGTACTATGGGTGTCAGACAGCTGATATACATACATATATAAATATACAACATCCAGACACAAGGCCAACACAAGTGCTCATCACACGAATATTTGCCCTGGGCGGGATTCGAACCTGCGACCTTGTGCTTCGTAGGCAGACGTACTACCAACTAGGCTACGAGGCCGTTAATAATTGCAAAATACTTACGGGAAAGGTATGTGGCATACATTACACGTCAAACTGCTGTCACACATAGGAGTGTGCAATCTTGCTTGCATTCTGAAACATCATTCTAATATTATAAAGAGGAAAGGTTTGTTTGTTTGTTTGCATTGAATAGGCTCTGAAACTACTGAACCGATTTCAAATATTCTTTCACCATTAGAAAGCTAGATTATCCCTGAGTAACATAGGCTACTTTTACCGCGGGAAAATGCCTCATTCCCACGGGAAAAACATATTGGCCGGAGGTAGCAGTACTGAGGGTGATGATCATCTTGGGTGTTGTCATTAATTAAAGACGAAAGATTTATAAGAGCATGTTTATTCGTTTAAGGTACAAGCTAAAGTGAAGTAATTATAAAATATTATATCTAATTTGTCTAATCAACATTTCCTTCAATACGCGCATGTGACCTACTTACAATGTCGCAGTAAAGTATAAATTTATTATGTTGTAGTAAAACTAACACATTAGGAGCCGCGGCGGAAAGATAGTAACAGATAAATTTATTTATGCCGCGTCTCAAGTCAGAGTTCGCACGATTACCAAGTTTATTTGCAGCCAAGAGCGCACCCATTCCAAACAGTGCGAAAGTAAATTAGACAATCGAAGCGGCAAAAATATCTTTGTATTGCAAAGTTGTTTTTGCTACCACTCTACGACCGCAATGTATGATAAAAGGAATACAACAAGCGCAAATAAGTTTGTGCGAAATCGATAAATAGAATATATTTGTGGCATTGTTGCCAATATGCTGCCATATTTTACGACGAGGCAACATCGTGTCAAAGCTTCATTCACTACATAGTATAAAATAAAGTCGCTTTTTCTGTCCCTATGTCCCTCCCTTTGTACGCTTAAATCTTTAAAACTACGCAACGGATTTTGGTGCGGTTTTTTTAATAGATAGAGTGATTCAAGAGGAAGGTTTATATGTATAATACATGCATAATATACTGAAGGATAACCCACAATAACCATTTTCCCGTGCGGAGCCGGGGCGGGTCGCTAGTATTTTATAACTTGCTTACCGCCCAGCGGCTCCGCCCGCGTTAACAGGTTTTCCCGTGGGAAAGAAGTATTTTCCCGCCGTAAAAAGTAGCCTATGTGCTATTCTGATGTATAAGCTATATTATTGTAAAGTTTCATTAAAATACGTCCAGTAGTTCCAGAGATTAGCGTGTACAAACAGACATGCCGATTCTTCAGTTTTATTATAGTATAGATTTGTTAACAATTATGTGGAACGCCACAAGCCGCACGCTTTTGCTTTTTAGATAAGACTTAAATGGGCTCAATTCTGCGTGGCCGCTAACATATCTAAATTTAAATTGTTATGTCTCTTTCACGTTCTTAAGAACGAAAAGGGAGAGGTGATTGCCAACCTACATTTAGACACGTCAAACATCGATTTTACGCGTAATTTAGCAGGAATTAAAAACATCCCGACTAAATTAAGCTGAATTTGACAGCTGCGCTGCTTATTTTAAATATCATTCATTCAAAATTAAATTAGTTCATCTCCCTATCCTTTTCGATTCCCATATGAATGAAAGAGACCAACAACTTAAATTTAGAAATTTTAGCGGCCACGGCAGAATTGAGCCCATTGTCTAGACAAACTGAGCCGAATTTACGCGACCGAAGTTCGGCGTGATTACGTCAGTTAGTGCAATTTGAATTACTGACGACACACAACACAGTGCAGAATAGTATATTTCATTACAAGTGCGGAAAGGCTGTCATTGCAAAGAGTTCCGACAAATGTGCAGCCGAAGGCGAGGGTAGACAGTCGGAACAAGTTGCAATGACGGTTCCGCACGTGTACTAAACGACTATTTTTAATACAGTTGCGAAAAAATGAAGCAATTTAATAAAATATAAAATAATAAAAACAATAAACTCAACTAACTTTTTTCTTCACCCATTCTGGTATGCAAAGAGCACTATGCCCATACAGCCAAGTCTTCAGTAGAATGTTTATATTGATATGAAATGAAAATTTAATGTGATGAATGATGAAACCTAATCTAACTCATTTAATCAAATAATTAAATCTGATATTGAAACAAATTGGTAGCTCCTTTTTAGAAATATACGTATTTGCTTGAATCATAAAAACTTTTATGTTTTTTTTTAGTAAAAACTTCATGGTTGGTTTTTCTTTTTAATAGACATTATTTTGACAGTTGGGAACGAAAACGCACGTGTGCGGGAAAGGTAAAAAAAAAGCACGTGTGTGTAATAGCCCACTTCCCGAACGCTATACCTCCCTGCAATACGCCACTTTTTGAGCAACTGTATTAAAAATATCGTTCCGTATAGCGTACAGCCGAAATTCGGTCGGGCGGACTCGGGCGTAAGTTCGGCGGCAACTTATTCTATAGAGCGCACATTATTGTGCCGCGTAAGTTCGGCGCTTATGGTATGTCATATCAGCCGAATACACCGGAACGTAAATAGGCTATTTGACAATGCGAAAAATAAAGTGTTAATTACTGTAATCAGTATGTAATGTAAGTTTAAAAATGGATATTTACTATGGGAAGTCGAAAATAATAATTAATTTATGTAAAAATCCGTAAATAAAAATGTATTTTTTTTGGCGTTTGTCACGTGACTCAAAACGCTCCTGTTTGGTCGGGTATAGGACATATTATGTCACTAGCCAGTAAACATCGTTTTCTACTTAAGCAACTTGTAGTAGTAGTACTGGCTAGTGACGTCACCGATGCCATTGCGACGCCATATTGTCAAAGTAGCGTTTTGGCGCGCTACTTAAATATTGAATTTTTATTTTGATATTTTTCAGGAAATATGTACCAGAATTAAAAAATACAACTATTACTGGGATCCACAAACTCTACTGAATAATAAAAAATATATTTTAAAAACCAGTCAAATAGCCTATTCTGCCGCCGAACTTCGGTTGCGTAATTTCGGCATAGTGCGTTAATACACTAAGGCTTAAACCTTTACAAGGCAGCGTCCACTATATTGCCACTGGGCGGTCACTCCATACAGAAAACGCATTTTGACAACCTACTTCTTTTTGAATAACAACTGAATATCAAGTACTTGTGAATGGCGCTAGGCGCTATGCATGCACACCCCCTCCACCCCCGAGCACAGTCCCGCGGCGCCTGCGGGGTGCGGGGCGTGGGGCGCTATATCGGACGGGGGGGAGTGTCTTTTCTGTACGGGTTAGTACTATTATTTTCTTCTGTGATATTGCCACCTTAATTTTAACCTCAACATAAAGTCGAAAACGAATTAATTTTGGGGGGAGGAACTGTGTGTGTGCACCTAGCAAGCCCACCTGTTTTTAAACCGCGCGTTGCATTCCTTGCAGCGGTAACTATACATATGCCAGCTCTCCATGTGCCGTGTAAGGCAATCGATATTCTTGAACTTCTGCGAACAAATATCGCACTCCACATATTTCACGCCAGCCCTCGGTACCTGCAAACCATAACGTACGTAAGAAACTTACACTTAACTTAAGAATCGCTTAAGTTGATGCCTAGAGTATTTAGGTGAGATTTGGTGAAAATTTTATTCGAAAAACGTCCACTGCTGGTTAAAGACCTCCCCCAAATATAGAGATTAGACTGTTAGTGAAAACCAATCCTTTTTTTAAGCTTTAGTTAGCTTAGGTCTTTCTTAACACGTTGGCTGCCCACCATACTACACGGCGCGCTCACATTCAAACCGATGCGGCCAGTTGGTATGGAGATAACTTACTGTCTGTAGTATATGTGCGAAAGAGAAGCCAATATCTGTCGTCTCCTGCGCACGCACCACGCGGAGTGGGGCTAGAGAGAGGGCAGTCTTGAGCTAGCCGCTGAGCGGGAAGGTTGTGTCTCTGTGTGGTGTAAGTGTGTCTGGAGCCGATATCTATATATCTATAGTGTAACGTATAGTACACTGTCCTTAGTCTAGTGTGGTATAACTGTCTGTATTCACCTTATGTCTGTCCATGTGTTTCTTATACATCGCTGTCCTCTGTATGTACAGTCGGCACCTATCGCACGAGTTGCCCGTCTTATTGCCCGTCCACTCGTCACAAGTGTCATACATCGCTCGGGGCTTTAAAGGAATCCTTATGAAGTATTCATCTACGTAGTTCTTTTGCTGGAGTTCTTTCTTTCTGAGACATTCAATTGCATTTTCCCTGTGAAAGGAATTAATAAATCTGACGTGCTCTACTTTCGTTAGCGTGTGACCTTGCCAGATATTTTGGCGTTACATTATTGACGTGACAAGGTCTTATAATTCGATGGAGCCGGCTGCACGCACGCAAAAACATGACGCAATGCGGCGTTACCGCGCGGCTGATGCGTTCCATTTAAGGCTTGAAGTGCAAGCGAGAGCGCGGAACGAGCGACAAAGAGGCACAATCGTTGTCACGTTCAACTATTGTCAGTAAACCGACATAACAGACAACCGCTTTTTTTAAATAACTTTCAAGTTATATGAAACAGACCATAAATAGAAAAACTGGCATAGAGCTTTGATCTATATAGTAAGGGTTTTCTGATAAGCCCATTCTGTTTATGAGTTCTTAAGTAAGGAAACGCACGATTACCAAGTTTATTTGCAGCCAAGAGCGCACCTACTTCAAACAGAGCGAAAGAAAAATAGCCAACCTTAGCGGCAAAACCTTTGCATTGAAAAGTTGTCTTTGCAGCCGCTCTACGACCACAATGTGTTATAAAAAGAGCACAATAAGCGCAATTTAATTTGTAATCATTATCTGAACGTTGTCTCCTGTAAGGTATAACACTAAAAAAAAAAAAAACCCCCGACACAAAACCGTTACTTGATCCTCTCAACAACTAGAAAAGAGCTGATAATCTTCAAATGGCTGAAGATATTTTCTTGGATCATAGCTAAGAACACTCGCTTGTGACACCTTGTAAACAAAAAAAACTAGAACAAAATCGGCGCATCCGTTTAGGAGCTACGATGCCACAGACAGACACGTCAAACTTATAACACGCCTCTTTTTCGTCGGGGGTTAAAAACAACTTTATAAAATGCATTCGTTTTCGATTTTATGTTGAGGGTACAAGGTTAAAATTAAGGTGGCAATATAGTGGCCAGTGCCTTGTAAATGTTTAACCTATTAACCGCCAAGCATATTTTCTAACAACTTGCTCCCACCGCCAGCCATAGAAACAAAATCTGTATCAATCAGTCAAAACATAAGTCTTATTTATGAGACGGCGGCGTTGTGAGCTCGATTTGGTAAGTCTTATATTTCAGACCATGGCGGTTAAAAGGTTAATAAAGTAAGTAAAATGGCCAAGTTACTTACAGCCTATAATGTTTTTCAGTGCAGTTGCGGCAGTTATATTCGTACCAATGTTGCAAGGCGCTATGTTGGTTCAAAAGCTCCTCGGTTTCAAAACGGTCCTTGCAAACGGTGCACAAGAAAGTGAGATTTATCTGAAATCATCACTACATAGTATAAAATAAAGTCGCTTTCTCTGTCCCTATGTCCCTCCCTATGTCCCTCCCTTTGTACGCTTTCTTTAAAACTACGCAACGGATTTTGATGCGGTTTTTTTTAATAGATAGAGTGATTCAAGAGGAAGGTTTATATGTATAATACATGCATAATATACTGAAGGATAACCCACAATAACCATTTTCCCGTGCGGAGCCGGGGCGGGTCGCTAGTTATTACTAAAGTATAAAACAAAGTCGCTTTCTCTATCCCTACGTCCCTATGTATGCTTAAATCTTTAAAACTACACAACGGATTTTGATGCGGTTTTTTTTAATAGATAGAGTGATTCAAGAGGAAGGTTTATATGTATAATACATGCATAATATAATTAAGGATAACCCACAATAACCATTTTCCCGTGCGGAGCCGGGGCGGGTAGCTAGTAATTACTAATTGTGTTTCATCTGTAAACATGGATTGTATATGTGCTTGCACATGCTTGTAATGGAAAAACTTAGACGAGTTTATCTGACAAAGACACATTGAATTTGTTAATTTACTTTATAAGATAAACTTTGTTTTTATTAATTTGAATCTTGCTTGTTTATCATAATTATTATTCGGTTTTGATTTATTAAGTCCTTTATTTTGCCCATGATACAGGGATTTACCCTAGCTTGGGCACGTAATTTAATTTAGTCCAATTGTTATGTTTAGTCTTTAAGTATAATAATTTTGTAAATTATGTCTTTTTGAAATAAATTATTATTATTATTATCATGACTAAGGCGTCGTCCAAATATGTATAACGCGAATACGCGATCATCGCAAGTTCGCGCGAATTTTACTCGTACTAGCGCGCGATCGAACATCATTATTAACTTATTATTTTTAAAACCACCGTACCCTATTTTAGAGCAGGCTCGGCTCGAGACTGAGGTGATACACAATTTCAACTTACCAAAGATCTATGGTATTCAACATGTTGGTACATTGCGTCCATATTCCCGAAAGTTTGCACACATATGTTGCACTTGTATAGCGCTGTACTAAATAGCTCTTCGTTCAACCTTGCATTGAATCGTTCCTTCTGTTCGTCTAGACTCAATAATTTTATCATATCCGGACGCTCGAATAAGTATTCTAGCTGTAAGAAATAAGGTTTAAAGTTCAAAATTGATACCATACACATTTGGGACACTTCAAAGAACGAACGAAAGCGCGCGTTTTTCTTTAATTGACCTACGCTCGAAAAGGTACGACCAATCATGCTTCACTGACAACTGCCAGACATAATTGTGATATGTGAAATTTTGTGGTGCTACATCATCAACATCATCATCATCTCAGCCTGTAGACGTCCACTGCTGGACAAAGGCCTCCCCCAAGGATCTCCATAATGATCGGTCCTGCTTGGCCCGCATCCAGCGGCTTCCCGCGACCCTTACCAGATCGTCGGTCCACCTCGTGGGGGGCCTGCCCACACTACGTCTTCCGGCGCGCGGCCGTCATTCAAGAACCTTTCTGCCCCAACGGCCGTCGGTTCTACGTGCAATGTGCCCAGCCCATTGCCACTAAGTTTAGCGAATCTTCGGGCTATGTCGGTGCCTCTGGTTCGCCTGCGGATCTCATCAATCCTGATTCGATCACGCAAGGAAACTCCAAGCATACGCTCTTTGGGTGACTTTGAGCATTCTTATGAGGCCCATCGTAAGCGACCACGTCTCTGATCCGAATGCTACATGTATGCTACAAATAGAAAGTACTTGCGGCATTCGGCAATACTTTAGGCCGAAGCAACATAGTGGCTCAAAATTTTCAAACCACCTTACTTTAATAGTACATTATGATACAAGTGAGCTAAGTTGCCCATTACACACTCGGCTTCGAACTGGTCAGTTATATTATCAACTGTATAAAGGAGATTGCATTAAAGCATAATATTGTTAGTTAGAATACCGTGTAGAAAGCCGCGCGTTTTGAAAAAACTATAATGTTTCTATATGGCGCGAAGTACTTAACTGTACAAAATCTGCCAGCGAATCTGTCATAAAGCGGCTCTGCCCTGAAGCGAATCTGTCTAAACGCAAACGAGTGTTAATACTCCCTCGCCTGCGACTTGGGCTGCGACCCTCACACCCGTTTGCACAAAACTTAAGAAGAAGCTTATGACTTTAACGACGTTTTTCAACATATTTGCGAGGAAAAAACTAAACATTTATGATGAAAAAGAAAATACTCATCCATATAAAAAAAGATACTGTTACTAAAATAAAACCGTATTACCCTGATAATTTGAAAATGCTCTATTTACTCGCAAATAACTTGCGATAAGGTACTATATTACTCTCGCGTGTTATAGCTCGGTTTATGGCCCTAAAATTGGTGTAAAAAAGTGCAAAACACAAAGTAACCATCTAGTACCATTAAAAAAAAGTGATAAAAATGACGATCAATTGTGTCGAAAAATTTGTTTATCAATGGGAAGTTTTCCAGAAGCAAATTAAGAAAAAAAATCCTTACAAAACGGTTCAACAGATGGCACTAGTAAAAAGTGAGGTGCCTAATAAATACAGAAGTATTTGATTATAAAAAAAAAATTCAAATTAATCAACTAAATATGCTAAAATTAATCTCAGTCAGAACCATGTACGTACAGTCAGACACAAAGAATGGGGTCAATTCTGCGTGGCCGCTAAAATATCTAAATTTAAGTAGTTACCTCTCTTTCACGTTCTTAAGAACGAAAAGGGACAGGTGATTGCCAATCTACATTTAGACACGTCAAACATCGATTTTACGGGTAATTTAGCAGGAATTTAAAAACATCCCAACTAAATTACGCTGAATTTGACAGCTGCGCTGCTTATTTTAAATATCATTCATTCAAAATTAAGTTCATTCATCAAGCCATCCTTTTCGATTCCCATATGAATGAAAGAGACCAACAACTTAAATTTAGAGATTTTAGCGGCCAGGGCAGAATTGAGCCCAATGTCAAAAAGTCTACAATAAGTCACACAGTTCTCACTATTTTACTACCACACGCTCGTATTTTTTTTATATTTCAATCTGTCAGAAAATCTCCCATTATGTGGTTTTGGGGTAGTCTTCCGCTCCCCCGCAAGTCTGGTGAACCGTCGTACAGAAGGCAGCACATGCGGCTGGACACTTGCACTACGAAACTCACCCCTACTGCTACGGAATACGGGCGCTGTCAAGGTCAACATGTCCAGCCGCATGTGCTGGCTACTATACCTTTTCGACTCCAGCATAGGTCAATTAAAAAAAAAACATTATGTGGCATGCGACCTTGTCGCTTTTTGTTGCCTCGACGTAAATGGGACTATTACACTTACTAGTGGTCGATCGCTGTGCCATTTAATAAAGTCTAACTTAGGTAGGGTCTTGTTAACTTTTTTTGAACTTGGTTCTATGATTTTCGTCATCGCCAAAATTTCTTCCAGGTCTGGCTCGGGTTCGCTCTCTTCCTTTCCACTATCCTCTTTTAAACCTGTAAAGAAAAGAGAAGAAATATGGTAGATATTTATTATATATGCACGTTTTATTTTATTTTTTTTATTGTCCTATGCTTGAGTCGAAAAAGTACGACGGACGGAAGACTACCCCAAAAAAAAGTCATATACCAACGCGTCTAGGGGCGGCTCGAGGGAGCCTCGGACCACGGCCTAGCGCGTTGATATTGAAAAACATCGTGAAGGAGACGACGCCTGAGGGGCTGCGTGTCTGGTTATCAATTCTGATTTTAGTTATGGCCGCGTATCTCGTAGGGTTCAGCCAGCGTTTGCAAAGTAAGCGCAAAAATGTTTATTTACGACATCACATTTTGAAACCTCTTAGAAACTATTAGTATTTCTCTACTATTATGTATCTTTTATACATATAAACATTTCTTTTGAATCACTCTATTTATTTTAAAAAAACGTTTCAAAATATATTGCGTAATTTTGAGCATACATAAGAACAGACAGATAGACAGACAGACAACGGGAAGCGACTTTATATTTTATACGATGTAGCATAAAACACGCGCATCGCTCCGCTTCCTTCATGTCAAGCGTAAGCAGATGTTATATGGGCGGTGAAATCAACATTTTTCTTTTTAGATTTGTTCCTCGAGTCATGTTTGCAACTTATCTATCACTGCACATTTCAAAATGTTCTCCTATTAAATTACTTAATTTCACCGGGAAAAATATCAGCTCCGATAACCATTTGATACTAAACGAACGCGCTGAAGATATTCGGACTGTTCATATCCGTGCTTACGGTTCATACTCGATTAGGAGTACACTATCCCTCCCAGATTTTTTTCTATTTATACTCTAAGATGTAGGTAGTGTTTTTCGAAATAGACAAGCATATTACCTTTAAAAACATCATCTAAATCAATTTGCTCGGTGATATTATCATCATTAGCCATAGCATCATCATAATCATTATCGCCATGTATCTCTTGCAGCGCGACTTCAATTTCTGCTAACCTCTCTCTATTCTTCCTCTCCTCTTCTTCTCTCTCAATCTCTTTCCAATTATCTGGCTTTATATCAACTAGAACTGAACTACCATTTATAGTGTCAACTTTTTCTTTTAGAAATTGTTCAGTTGCACTTTTATCTTCGATTTTAACTTTGGAATCGTGAATGAATGATGAGTTAATAATATTGTTATCAGAAACACTAGGCTTTGTAACAAATTCGATTTTGATAGATCTGGCATCAGGGTCACATTTGATGTCCAGTTGATTGTTAGTATTTGTCGTCAAGCTTTCTTGTAATGCTTCTTTTATGTTATTAGCTATTTCTTCGGTCTGAGGTTCTACAGCGTCCGCAAATTTGTATGAATAAATAACCGCATTTTCTGGTTTCCATATTGAATACGGTGATATAAGATTTGTCTTTTGTCTGTTTACAATTTCAACGTCTTCTTGACAAACCTGTAACAAAAGTGTATGTTAAGAAAGTATACTGTACCCCTACCATGAGTTGCTAACGTAACTTACGCGCTCGATATCGACTACGTAAACGTGCATTTAGTATGGAATTAAAACTACGCCATCTATTGACAGTTATCTGAAGTAAAATTTCTCCATACTAAATGCACGTTTACGTAGTCGATATCGAGCGCGTAAGTTACGTTAGCAACTCATGGTAGGGGTACTGTTGACCAACCCACATTGGGCCAGCGTGGTCGACTAAGGCCTATTCACCCTGATTTTAGGGTAGGCTCGAGCCCCTCGCTAGGGACATATACGAGCTGTTTATGATGAAGTAAGTATACTGATTAAATTAAGTACGAATAAATAAATAAATTGAAATTATTCATTCGTCATGGAAGGTTATAAAGATGGATCGCAATAAAATACAGATTCTTTACGACACCTCTCACACTAGAACTTTTAGAGTCTTTAGAACGTAGCTTTTAGAAAAAGTTTTTAGAACTGTCAAAATGAAAATCCTTCATTTTCAAATCACCTGTTGGAGTTTTACGCGGGAATCGAGAGGAAATGGCGGGTTCATTGTTTCGTCCTTTTTAGGGTTCCGTAGCCAAATGGCAAAAAACGGAACCCTTATAGATTCGTCATGTCTGTCTGTCTGTCTGTCCGTCCGTCCGTCCGTCCGTATGTCACAGCCACTTTATTCCGAAACTATAATACCTATACTGTTGAAACTTGGTAAGTAGATGTATTCTGTGAACCGCATTAAGATTTTCTTACAAAAATAGAAAAAAAACAATAAATTTAGGGGGTCCCCATACATAGAACTGAAACACAAAAAAAAAATTTTCATCAAACCCATACGTGTGGGATATCTATGGATAGGTCTTCAAAAATGATATTTAGGTTCCTAATAACATTTTTTTCTAAACTGAATAGTTTGCGCGAGAGACGCTTCCAAAGTGGAAAAATGTGTGTCCCCCCCCCTCTAACTTCTAAAATAAGAGAATGATAAAACTAAAAAAAATATATGATGTGCATTACCATGAAAACTTCCAACGAAAATTGGTTTGAACGAGATCTAGTAAATAGTTTTTTTTTAATACGTCATAAATCGTAAACCGCAATTTACCTTTCACTATTATTAAAACATCGATCAAAGTCACAACGAATTACAAAAACTTTTATATTATGTTACTGGCTGCTACGGAACCCTTCATGGGCGATTCCGACTCGCACTTGGCCGCTTTTTAAAATTAGTTTTTCATGGTAATTGTGGTGTTAATATGGTGGAATTAGTGCGATAATGTGCCGTTAAAGAAGAACTATTCAATGAAAGTGAGAAATAATGAGTGGTTAGCTGTTTCTGGTTTGACACCCCGCGTTAAACTTCAGTATCATTGGAATGTAAGAACCACCCTTGCATTTCAATGATCACGTAATAAGAAATGAAACTACTACTGAAGACGTTTAACATGGATGCAAGAAATGACTAAAGACGACGAAATGAAACTGAAGAAATAATGACTGAGGATGAAGACATTAAACTTGGATAATGCAAGAAACTACTAAAGACTACGCTGTATGAGCTTAGATCCCTTTGCCTTTCCCATAAAGGAGAAAGAAATTAAAAAATAATAATCAAATCACCTGTTTTTTGACACTGTGTATTTCCTTCAACACGAAGTGTGCGCGTCGGCTCCGTCTCCGGAACTGCAATGATTTTTTTATGAACACATGGCACTCGCCGCACAAGTATTGGGGAAACCCGTCATCTTCTTGCAACTGTAACGAAAGGTTTTTGTTTTTAATACTAGCTTTCTGCTCTTAAAATTTTTGCAGGTCTTGTTTACCCGGTTAAAATTTCAAACCAGGTATTTATTGCGCAAGAGAGCGTTATTGTTTCGCTTTCGCTCTAAGTGGTTCCCAAAGTGGGCGATAACGCCCCCTTGTGGGCGGTGAAGGCCTCAAAGGGGGCGGTAAGAGAACCAGAAAAAAATGAGAGCATTATAGAGGCTTAGGGGGCGATTTGTGATTTCATAAGATACCTATCTATATTTTTTTATTTCAAAAAATTCTAACATATCTACATACATATTTAGTTAGGTACCTATTCACTTACTTATTTAGCTTATAAATCTGTCCACAAACAAACAATATAAAAACACCACTAACACACTTTCGCATTTAAATAGCTATTAGAAATTTTATAAATAGATCGCGAGCAAACATGTTTCAACAACTGTATCCATCTGCTCACTTCTGGTTCTTACTTGTAAAGCCTAACCAAATAAAACAAGAAACCTGCTCTGAGGGCGCCACGTGTATATTTTTATGACTATGACAACAATTTCCCTTATAAAATTAGTTCCATTAAAATTTCGCAATATGGCGAGGTTTCTTATTTCTTTGGTCCCGACCAATTACTTATGATGACTTATGACTACTTAAAGCCCGCTTTAAGTAGTCATAAGTAAAGTGTATACCAAGATTCTGTTGTATTTGTAAAGGAAATAAACAAATTAATCACTTACTACATAGACCTTTAAATTAATATTAAAAAGGACAGAATATTGTTACACTTTCATTATATTCACCTCAAGTCCAGTAAAAATGTTGAACAGCTTCCTCGCCTGTGGTCCAATTCTTGTGAAGTTTCCTTCGACGGTCAAACAAGACCTGCATGCCATTAAGTACCACATTGTGTCCTGAAAAAATGAATAAAGAATAAAGCCGCGATTAGACTACACAATTTGTAGGACACTTTTTCAGTCAGGATCCTTAGTGTAATTGCAGTTAGTGTCCTAATTATCAGAGCCTTACTGCAATTACACTTACTCCAATTTGTAGAACGCCAATTTGTCGGTGGCTAACAATTGTGTAGTCTAATCACTGCTTAAAACAGTGTATAGTTTGATCTTAAAATAAAGGGCAAGAGATCAAATCTTTGCAGACAATGTCCCTAGATCAATTTTAATTACTTAAAAAAGCAAAGCAAATTTCTTTGCAAATACTGATATTCAGTTGTAATAATAATGACCACATGGAATTCATTACCGAATTTACTAAAATTTTTACTTGGTAGGTAAAATAACAGATCACTGCTAAAACTTAAAAAAAATATATTTTTTAACACATCACTACACGCGCCTAGATATAAAAACGGCATATGAAAAGGGGCAAGATGAAACGGGCTTGCTATTTATGTTGCCTGTACTGAATATCCAAAAATTTGCTTTATTTTTGAGAGATCTTTAACAAATTATGCAATCTTACCTGAATATTTATAGATCACAAATTAATTTGTAGTTCCCACTTTTAAGGCCAATAAATGTTATTTACATTTATAATGGCAAATACAAATGTAACCTTTGTTTTACTTGGCTTAACTGCCACTCTCTATCTATTCTAACTAGGGTTGCCAGATGGTCGGGAATCGCCTGGATTCTCCCGACATTTCATGTGATGTCCAGACTCCCGACTAATAACAAAATCCCCAGACAAATATCTTATCATTACATTCTACCGCAATATTAATTTGAAAATGGCGCGGTGCTCGGACCTCGGCCTCGGGCGTCGCGCACTCGCGCAATATTGATAACGATGCCGTATACACCGATTACTGCTGTCTTCGGGAAATATTTGAGCATCTTCCAAAAGACAAAAATATGCCAAATGACAAAATTTGGGCATATTTTTTTAAAAAATGCCATGACTATGACATGAAAAATTTAAAAAAAGTAATATCGTTTGTGCTGTCGATTCCAGTGAGCAATGCATATTGTGAACGAGTGTTTAGTCTGCTAAATAATTTATATTCAAAAGAAAGGAATCGCATGGGCTTTGATTTGATAAGAGCGGAGCTTCTCATACGACTGAATTATGAAGAAAATTGCTCAAGTTTTAGATCTTTCCTCAATACTTCGAAGGGATCCAAATTGGTGGACTCAGTAAAAAGTAATGCCAAATACATGTGGCAAACAAATAGTAAAAAAACAATGTAAATTTATTTCATTTTAATCCTTACGTAAAGAGCTGTTGATTTGATTTTAAAAATATATTTTATAATTTTGAGTCATAATTTTTATTTCTCCAGACAACAACCCCGAAATCCCGACATTTTGAAATGTCATCCAGATATTTAGATTTTTTGATCTGGCAACCCTAATTCTAACCAATGATAGTAAAATTTTCAGTGTGATAGATAATTAGCACAAAAAAATATATTATTTTTTTACCATACGAAATTAACTCATTCGAGAAAATTTTTGCGGAGACAGTTTTTAATTGCCTTAATCAACATAACCTCCTAATTCAATATTTTATTCAACCTATTTTACTTACTTACCTATTTCATAGTTTTCCTCTAATAATTACTTCCAATTACACTGATTTATATATCGTTTTCTTAACACAAAGCCAGTATATACTTGGCATTGGCAATAATTGACATAGAAACATAGCAAAGCACTTTGACTGAAGCAAGCAAGCAAGCAACAAACAAACAAACAAACAAAGAGACTATAAACACGGGGCCGCCGGCCGGGGGGAAGAGTGTCATCTCGCGTGTTGTGTTTTCATGTCAGTCAAGTCAACTGATTTTCAAGCGCTGTCTGAAAATCTGCCTGCTCCGGTTTCTTTTACTTTTTTTAGTGTAGTCAAGCAAGCGGTCAGAGAGTCAACTTCAGGGCGGGGCATGCAAAGCGCATAGCACACAACATTTTGTACCTACTTACCTATCAGTGGTTTCTTCTTCTTTTCTTCGAGTCGACCGACAGCAAACGCAGACAGTCTCAGCCAAGGAACATATTATATACTCTATCTATGGCTAGGGTCTCAGCCCAAAAACCAGCCAGCCACACGAGTCACGCACGCATAAGGTTACCATATGTAAATCATATGTAAATAGAGGGATGCCTGTCTATGGTATCTAAAATCCCTGAATTTTCAGAAAAATGCCTGTCTCACGCCTGTCTAGCTAAATCAAAACATAATCGTAATAAGTAAAAGCCAACAGATAATAATGAAAAAAAATATTTATTACTGATTTTTGTCAGATGACATTATTTTGTTAATTGTTCTTTTTTAATAAATACATAAAGGTAAAAAAAAATTACGAGATAGTTTCGTAATTTTTCTGAATTATCAATATTGCTTTTAATTATATACTGGGCTTTGACGAGAGAAAAGGTATTCAAGTGCAAGTGCGAAAATTAAAAATGCCTGTCTCAGATCAATGCCGGCCGCACGCCTGTCTAAACCTTAAAATGCCTGTCAAATGCGGCAAACGCCTGTCATATGGTAACCCTACGCACGCACGAATAGCGTCGTCCGTCAGTCAGTAGCCTTCATCAAGTCTATCAATCAGTCAGTCGTCAGTGTCACGAATACGACCACCTTCGCCTTCGACACTAGATGACGCTGTTCCGTTATCTTTTCGTGCAGTGAGCGTACGCTCCACGCTATTTTTGTCACTTTTTTTTTTTTTTTTTAGTTTCTTTCTCCCTTATGGGGAAGGCAAAGGGATCTAAGCCCATACAGCCTAGTCTTTAGTAGTTTCTTGCATTATCCAAGTTTAATGTCTTCATCTTCAGTCATTATTTCTTCAGTTTCATTTCGTCGTCTTTAGTCATTTCTTGCATCTATGTTAAACTTCTTCAGTAGTTTCATTTCTTGTTACGGGATCATTGGAATGCAAGGGTGGTTCTTACATTCCAATGATACTGAAGTTTAACGCGGGGTATCAAACCAGAAACAGCTAACCACTCATTATTTCTCACTTTCATTGAATAGTTCTTCTTTAACGGCACATTATCGCACTAATTCCACCATATTAACAACACAATTACCATGAAAAACTATTTTACTAAAGGACGAAACAATGAACCCGCCATTTCCTCTCGATTCCCGCGTAAAACCCCCGCTATTTTTGTCATTTTGACAGAATGCGTTCAGAATAAAAACATTCGGGTTTAGTTAGCGTTGTGTTGTGTGATGAAGAAAGAAAGGTTAACGCACGGGTAATTATTCAATTACTTTAGTTGCCTCATTATAATCATTCATAGTCTTTTTATAATCAATCATAATAAAAAAGTTTTATTCTGCTATGCTATCATATCATATTATTTTTATTTTCGGCGGCTGGCCAGACGCGCGCGCGCGTTTCATTTCATTCAAATCGTACCTTCAGAATGCAATCATTTTTTTGGGAGGAGGAAACGGCCTTGTTATCGGGCATTTACATTTTACGTCTTAAATCAAACACCTACGCAATTCGATCGTTTCGCGAAAGCTAGATTTGATAAACATTTTATTTTTAAACCAGACGGAAGGTAGCCGCGCGCGATGTTTCCGCCGACGCGTATTCGTAGCTGCCTTCCAGTCATCAACCCATTGTTCAAGCAGCGACTTCGTCCACATAGGCCTTTCCGGCAAACTTCAACTCTCCACCAAGCCCAGACAAAAACGACGCAGATCCAGAAGACGAAATGGACGAACCTGCGCGCGATAATCACGCGCTGGGTACCGCTAGGGAGTGTAATGTACGTCGGCTGGTGCTATATCCGCGCGAGCATAAATTATGAAGTGTCGAAAATTGAAATACGATTTTACGAAATGTTTCCGTTCCGTGTGACGAGCCGCTTGTGGGGGAAGCTCGCGGCGTGCGAGCTGCCGACGTCCATCCGCGGGGTAGTCTACGGTACGTACTCCAAGATTTTTAATGTCAACATGAGTGAGGCGGCGGTAACTGATTTATGTTACTATAAAAGTTTGTCGGCCTTCTTCACGAGGGCCCTGAAAGACGGCGTGAGAGTGATAGCTCCCACATCTTGCGTCTCACCCTGTGACGGAGTGGTTCTCAACTGCGGACCAGTTGTTTCAAACCAGATCGACCAGGTTAAAGGAGTTACATACAGCTTAGAAGAATTCCTTGGCGATAATACTTGGAGTAAAAGGCAAACCAAAGATACTGATTATTATAATTCTTTATTAAAAGATAAGAATAATATACTTCATCAATGTATAATATATTTAGCGCCCGGAGATTACCACAGATTTCACTCCCCTTGTGAATGGGTATCAACATTCAGACGACACTTTGCTGGTAAATTGCTGTCAGTTAATCCGTGGATGGCCAAATTGATACCTGGACTTTTTACTATGAATGAAAGAGCTGTGTATGTTGGAGAATGGAAACATGGCTTCTTCAGTATGACTGCAGTCGGTGCCACTAACGTAGGGTCCATCGAAGTGTATAAAGACCCTGAATTACAAACAAACACAAAAGGTAAACGTAACCGAGTAGATGAGATTGA
Source organism: Teleiodes luculella (assembly GCA_948473455.1). Taxonomy (NCBI): domain Eukaryota; kingdom Metazoa; phylum Arthropoda; class Insecta; order Lepidoptera; family Gelechiidae; genus Teleiodes; species Teleiodes luculella. The sequence goes on along the minus strand of OX419609.1, from coordinate 3,263,518 downwards.
TCTAGGTGCAGTGAAGTTTCAGAAAGGAGAATTATTTGGCCAATTTAACATGGGAAGTACAATAATTTTGCTTTTTGAAGCACCAAAAGAATTTAAATTTGAGTTTGCAGCTGGAGAAAGGGTATTAGTAGGTCAAGCATTGACATCGGCAACAAAACAAAACACAAGATGACTGCTTACTGACGTAGTTGAATTAATCCAAGTGATAGCGGTATTCGTAACATTGGTCTTATTGCTGTGAGATATATTTAGATAGAAGCTTAATACTGAAAATTTTGTATTTCGTACGTATAAATCTAATCCATGTCTCAAGTAAGTTTGTGCACAATGGCAAATTTATTTGCACTTGTTGTACTCTTTTTATAATTCAGCAAAAACAACTTTGCAAAATTAAGGTATTTTTCGCTGCTTCGATAGTCTTATTTGCTTTCGCATTGTTTGGAATGGGTCCTGGCTGCAAATAAATTTGGTAACTGTGCTCATCCTTACTTGAGATGCGGATTCCATATACCTATATTACTGTCTTGCCATAAAAATCCTTGCATTGTAATTGTATTTTTCCACTGTGCCTGTTTGTATACAAATTGTTTTATAACATTTTTTGACGTGAGCTTGGTAACTTTTGTTTACAAATTACAATGAATAGAATAAATTTTATTGCAATCAGAAAAAAGAACAAATTAAATTATATTGTGGCAATGTTTCACTGAACAAGAAAATCAAGCATCTTGCTTTTTATGGCATTTGACAGGCTAATAAAAACTATATTTTAGAAGAAGAAGAATTCAAGAGTATTAAAGGAATTGATATAAAGTATAGATGGACTATGTATGAGTAGACTTACATGTTAAATGCATCACTGGTCAAGGACCAAATTTTGATTGCCATTACGTTATGTGTATAAAATGAATAAATATTGTATTGATTTATGCAACAACACTTAGAATATTGTACAAAGCAAAAAGTGTGACTTATAAATATTTATACTTAAATGTTTATACATTTTTAAAATCTTTATTATCAAGCTGTATGTAAAAAGTGCATTACATTCAAGAGCAAATAGAGCTCACTTCGGCCTTTTATGGTTTTTCCGTGCACTGAGATACTTTTCTTTATAAAGTTCGACCAGAAAAATATGGGTTGCCTGGTAGAAATTGCTACTTTAGCAATAAGGCCGTCCATTACACATATTATGATTGTGAATTGTATATCTTGGTATCTATTACTGGTGTGCAATAAAGTATGTTAGATTATAAAAATAAAAAATCTTGCCATATTGCAGAATTTTTATAGAATAATTTTTGAATAAACATAAAATGGACACATGGCGCCCCAGAGCAGGTTTTTTTATTCTGGTCAGGCTTTTCGATGAATATATAAGTATGAACGGTGCTAAACCTTTATAAGGCAAAACAACTTTATAAAATGCATTGGTTTTTGACTTTATTTTGAGGGTATAAGGTTAAAATTAAGGTGGCAATATAGTGGCCACTGCCTTATAAAGGTTTAAGTCCAAAGTGTTCAGCTTAGTGTGCTCTTGACTATATGTATAGTGTGATTCAGAATGTTTTGTTTCCAGTTCCTCTATAACATTATATGGGTTATGTTATGTATTGCTCTTATCTATTAGTCACCCATTTTAACATAAATGTTTATCACAAAAATTCCTTCCTGTTAATATTATAGTTTCAGTGGAAATTTAATTCCATTAAATAGAAGTAGATACAATGTTTTTTGCATTATGTATAAAGTCACAAGTCATGAGATTTATATCTTATCTATCATCATAGAAAAATAAATTACACTTTTTAACAAACATACAGACAGACATGCAAATTTGTTTTGTGTGCTGCAATGCAGAAGGGTCAAGGATATTATATTTGCCCAGTAGGCAACACTGATTTTGGAGCATTCCACATAGGTGTCAATGTGACTTTATTGTTTGTGCAATGAAGTGAGGTTGCTAAGAAAAATACAAATCTAAAAAATATATAGCGATACTAAAGCCTGACCAGCAGACTTGCTACGTAAGGTGCGACGAGCTCGAGAAGCTGTCAAACGCGACATAATGACAGAACTATTATAGCTCTTATGCCACTATGTCGCGTTTGACAGCTTTTCGAGCCTGTCGCGTCTTACGTAGTAAACCTACAGAGAAATAAAAAAACCTGCTATAAGGGCGCCACTTTCTTCTGTTTCTGGTAACAATTTTCCCTTTATGAGTTCCATTGAAATTCCGCAATATGCCAAGATTTTTTTTTTCTGGACGAAGTTCAATTTCTAACTGAAAAAAATATAATATTGTCGGTAGATGGCGGTGTTATAGAAAATTGGTGTATAAAAAAAGTGAACTTAAAAATTTCACATGCTTGGGAATTAAAATAATTATGTACAGTCAGCACATGCGGCTGGACATGTTGACCTTGAGAGCGCCCGTATTCCGTAGCGGTAGGGGTGAATTTCGTAGTGCGATTGTCCGGCCGCATATGCTGGCTTCAATACTTCTATATTATACTGCATTTAATTTGTGTATTTTTTTAGGTTTATTATGTCCTTTATTGTTTTAGCGCCATCTATTGTCATTTTTAAAAACCGATAAATTTTGTGAATGATAGTAAACGTTAATAAATAACATTCACAAAATTTTAGTGGTCAAAAAACCAAAATTTGTACGCTTGTAGTTCCAATGCTAACAAAACTTGATCATACTCATATTCGTGATCAAGATCTTACCACAATCCACATATACCTACCTAAGTATTAGAGATGAAAGTGTATGGAATGATGTGCAGAGATTTTTATTGATCACTGAATCATTTGGTATGTCACGTGATTCGGATGTGGAGGATGACACATCTTCATGGTATTCTTTTGTTTGTTTATACTCTTCCATTTTTGTACAATTTACTACTGACAGTAATGGAATGGGTTAGTATCACTTGGTCTAAAACGCAACTGGTCTACGTCTACTGCTATAAATCGCTACTACTGGGTGGCGCAAAAGTAAAGACCCTATTTGGTTCAGCTATAACATTTTTTCTAAATTAGAAAACTAGGTTTAGGTTTTTTTAAATGTATATTTGTGCCATTAAATTTCGTACCATTAGGATTTAAAGATGATGTCTTTTAAATGGTGACCTCCAGAGTTGATACACATTTGAGCCCTATTTATGACATTTTGCATAACTTGCCGTAACACTTCCTGCGATATGTTCGTTATTTCTTGACGAATGTTTTCTTTTAGAGCTGCGAGAGTCTGTGGCTTGTTCACATACACCCGAGATTTCAAAAAACCCCAAAGAAAGAAGTCTGGACTGGTCAGATCGGGTGATCTTGCAGGCCAAGGCAAATCGCCAAAACGAGAGATAACTCGGCTTGGAAAAGCGTCCCTCACTAAGTCCAAAGTTTTATTCCACGTTCTTGGGGAGTAAAACGGTCCATGTTTATTTTCAGTGTATTTTACATTTGTTCACTACACAATTTTCAACAACAGAATGACAGAAAATGTCATATAAAAAAAATAAAAGTATTTTCTTTAGTGCCAGTACTTTTGCGCCACCCAGTATAACGCGATTGGACTTCTAGGCGACTGATTGGTCTATAATGCAATTGGACCACGAGTATTAAACGACTAATATATAATTAGGAGGATTGGACTATTACGCGACTACTGGTCCAAAATGATTAATTAATTTAGATAGACCAGTTGCGTTTTAGACCAAGTGATACTAACCCATTGGGATATTATAAAGTGTCACACTTTAAGTGTGAGTGGTGTGACTTTTATGCGTATTGTAGACAGAAATCGATGTAAGTACTGTAGCTAGGACATGCGGACACTTTAACCTTGGGAGAGCCGTTATCCCGTAGCGATAGGGATAATTTTGTGATGCGATAGTACAGCTGCATGTTTCGGCTACTGTATGTACCTATTTATATGATTGTATATAAAGCCTGACCAAGAAACCTGCTCTGGGGGCACCACGTGTATATTTTTACGACTATGACAACAATTTCCCTTATAAAATTAGTTCCATAGAAATTCCGCAATATGGCGAGTTTCTTATTTCTTTGGTCGGGCTTTATTTTTGTTGAATTATTTTGTATGTTCACTACGCTTTTTAATTTCCCAAATAATATTACAAACTTGTAATATGATGTGATATTCAGTTTAACACTGAACAATTTCCCGAATTAACATATAATTGCGCATTGTATGCAGGCGTCAATGACCTTTTGTCCGGATTAAAATGAAGCAAACCATAAGAGCGTCCGCTAAAACGCACGGTCTGTCTGTATTGAAAAATAGGACCTATGACCCGCACTATTTGACGGCTCCGTAGCCTAGTTGGTAGTCCGTCTGCCTTCGAAGTACAGGGTCGCGGGGTCAAATGCGCCCAGGGCTAACATTCGTGTGATGAGCATTTGTGTTGTCTGGATGTTGTATATTTATATTTAGGTATGTATGTATATCAGCTGTCTGACAGCAATAGTACAGGCTCTGCCTAGTTTGGAGTCAAATGATCGTGTGTGAGATGTCCCCACATTTATTATTTTTATTTATTTTACTATCACTCATATACTACTCACACATTCATACAATTTTTCAATAAAGACGCGCGCGGGCACCCTCATGTTTTAGCGGACGCCCTAAATAAGTTTTGGAAATAGTGCAATAACGACCAACCGGGACTATTATTAGTACCTACCTAAAGCCTCACCAGAAAAATAAAAACCTGCTCTGGATGTGCCACGTGTCTATCTTTATGTTTATGGCAACAATTTCCATCATAAAATTAGTTCCATTGAAATTCCGTAATAATATGGCGAAGTTTTTTATTTCTCTGGTCGAGCTTTATATATAAAGGGTGTACGTGGCGAAGATTAGCCGCTATGCGAACAATATAAAGGCTGTAAACAGATTGATATAAAGATAAATTATTTATAACAATATGCGTGTAAATAAATAAAGTGTTTATGTACAACATTTCTCTTTTATTTTATAGGACACATTATTTAGGAGCTTGTTTAATAAAACGTTCATTTGACTAGCACAGGGTCGTGTTGGAACCCGCCCGCCTAGGGCAAACATTCGTGTGATAAGCAACTTGTGTTTGCCTTTGGATGTTGCATATTTATATTAGGTCCTTACATATGAAATTGCCGTTCAGTATCAAAAAAGTGAAACAAGTATTTTTTAATGAAATTATTATTTAATCAATCGAAGTATGCGCCGTTGTTATCGATACACTTCCGCCATTTTATAGGCAGATCATTGATACCTTTGAAAAAAAAACCTGGGAGCGAGAGTCTATGAACTGTTTGAAGGCGGTTTTGACTGCCTCATCAGATTTGAATTTTTTTCCTTGTAAAAAGTTATCCAAATTTTGAAAAAAGTGGTAATCGGTTGGGGCAAGATCTGCGTCACCCACCATACTCTCCAGATTTTGCCCCAACCGATTACCACTTTTTTCAAAATTTGGATAACTTTTTACAAGGAAAAAATTTCAAATCTGATGAGGCAGTCAAAACCGCCTTCAAACAGTTCATAGACTCTCGCTCCCAGGTTTTTTTTTCAAAGGTATCAATGATCTGCCTATAAAATGGCGGAAGTGTATCGATAACAACGGCGCATACTTCGATTGATTAAATAATAATTTCATTAAAAAAAACTTGTTTCACTTTTTTGATACTGAACGGCAATTTCATAGGTAAGGACCTAATATTATAAGTATGTATGTATGTCAGTTCTGTGGCTCAGCCTAAAGATTTGAAAGAAAATTGCGTATTCATAAAGATAGTTTTTTTATTTGCAACAATACAAGATTAGTGAGAAGCATTGAGAAGATATAATAAATAGTAGGTACCTACTTATCTTAGTTCCCTGGTCAACAGTTTATCTTAAACAAAACATTTATCTATAACTATAACTTGATGAGTTTATCAAGAGGTCACGCTTTTACGTTATTTTGTAAGGTTATCATGAGAAAATGTTTCTCGTAAAAACCTTGACCTTTCGTAGCAGTGGATGTATTTTCATAACTTCGGTATCACTCCACGTGCCGGGTAATTACTTACCTATTATTGACAGCTCATATTTTATACGTCGTTCGTTACCAAGGAGTGCTTATTTAGAGTGAAAAGGCTGTCGACCACGCTGACCTAGTGCGGCACTATTTCACATCACACACAACATTTGGAATTTCTTCGCAGGAGTGTGCAGGATTTTGTCAGGATATTTTTTTAACCGTTAAAACTTCGAATGTACACTTACGAGTAGGTACCACCAGGACGAACCTGAAACTCACGAGTAGGTATATATTTTTTTTACTTTTGAATATTAACGTCGTCACATACCTAGTCAAGTAGCTGCATGTTCTTTTCTGGCGAGTTCTAAAATTTGGCTGTCTTCTGTGGAGAAGAACTCGCTGGAAGAAACTCCACAGGCATTGCATTTGCAATGCAACCTACTACCTGGTAAATTGGGTAATATAGTAAAGCCTGACCAAAGAAATAAGAAACCTGCTCTGGGGGTGCCACTTGTATATTTTTACGACTATGGCAACAATTTCCCTTATAAAATTAGTTCCATTGAAATTCCTCAATATATGGCGAGGTTCCTCATTTCTTTGGTCGGGCTTTTACAGTCAAGAATACGTTCGGCTGAACACTTTCGAAGTTTAGACTTTCCCCATACGTTGAGTAAGGAAAAAAATAATCGCGGTGTACATGTTCATTCAGCTTAGGTACCTTGCACTTGACCGTACATTGGTGCTTGGTAGGGGATCGAACCCACTCTCCCGAATGAGAGACAACGATCTTAGCCATTACGCCACCGAATAACCAACCTCATAGCTATCGGCCCCGTGGTTGCCTAGTTGGTAGTCAGCCTTCAAAGCACTGCGACGCGGGTTTGAATCCAGCCCAGGGCAAACATGCGTGTTGAGCTCTTGTGTTTGCCTTATGTCTAGTATAGATGTTGAACATTTATAAATGTATGTAGGTAGGTATATCAGCTGTCTACCACTCATACCCCTGCCTAGTTTTGAGATCAGATGGCCGAGTGTGAGATATGTCCCCACATATTTATTTAATTTTATAGCTACTAGGCAAAAAAATAAACTAGAATAATTTCGGCAGGTGAACGGAACCTGCCTAAAGGTGAGGTGGGGATCGCAGTTGTTGCTGGTTACATAAGTACATGTTGCTCCCAAATGCTTACTAGATCGAAAGTAAATTGAATAGAATAAAAAAGACAAATGGCATTACCAAAAGTAAGGCACACTAAACGCTGCTAGTTTGATTTATATTGGTTCTATGGATAACTCTTATTTATTCTTAACCTCGGGTAATTAGGGAAATGGGCTAAAACGCAAAGAAAGTCGGCTATACCTGAAAGTTTTATGTGGTTTTATAAACGATGTGATTACCGCACGGAAGGGCTTGCTACTTTGACCTACTAAAGTCACCTCTACAATTAATTGATGTTCTAGTTTCACATAGGTAGGTACTTGTATTAATTTGAGACGAGAGGGCGGGCAGTTAAATCTATTTATGTTTTAGTTTCATACCTTGTATTAATTTACAACGTGTTAATCAAATGACGCAAAACCTCTCAGGTGATAGATAACTTAGCTTATGAAACTGAACAACTTTTGTTCTGCAAGTCATCTGAAATCGCAATTATTATTTTTTACTTTTCATACAAATTGATCAGCTGGCCAAGTCAACTTGTATGAATAATGTATTAGTAGGAAAAAGACTTCACAAAATGCCTTCTAGAGAACTCCCGTTATGCTGATTTCAGACTATCTACGCTTTACTATTGTGCTATATATATATTTAGTAATAGCAAAGGAGGACCAAATGCTTTACTCTTAGAGTATAAATAGAAAAAATTCTGGGAGGGATAGAGTACGCCTAATCGAGTATGAACCGTAAGGAATGAGATATTTTCCCGCGGAAAAAACTATCTAAGATATTGACCGGAGATATAAGGTGCCCACCCACCATTCAAAATTGAGGGATGTAAGAAGTGATTTAGAACATATCCAGATGTTTTTCAAAATTTTTGTTACTCTGTCCGTTTATCTCTTTCGTCTGTTTGTACGGGCTAATCTCCGAAACTGTTGGACCGATTTGAATGAAATTTTGCATGGTGGGTACCTTATATCTCCGGTCAATATCTTAGATAGATTTTTCCGCGGGAAAATATCTCATACGGGAAACTAAGAAGTGATTTAGAACATATCCAGATGTTTTTCGAATTAAATTGAGCTAAAAAATTGAATGACTCGATTGTTAGCATTTTCTTTCTATAGGTAGATAACTAAAATTTTTCGACCTCTACAGTTTTATTATACACCGTGCCTCATAAAGTACAGAAGTAGCTAATATTTCTCATCAATCACAGTGCCTGAATACGACATTCCCGACTAGCTAACTAACAATAATAACATAAAGTAAAAGTCAAAAAGTTTTTTTCGAAATAAGATTTTACAAATCACTTTTCGACGTCGAGGCGAGTTCACAATTTTGGCTGTCTTCTGTGGAGAAGAACTCGCCGGAAGAAACGCCACAGGAGTTGCATCTTTTCAAAATATTTTTAGATTGTTATTTATTATATTATAGCTTAGTCTGAAATCAGCTTTATTGACTCATTTCCAAACCCGTCTTAGTAGCTAGATAATAATTTAAGTGTAATAGGCAATAATTACGTAATTTTACACGTAGGTAAGTATTCGTTGCGTAGTCGAACGATTTGAGAAATGCGAATTAAAAGCAGATTATGCGGTCAAGGTAGAATAATTACTGCACTAAAATTAGCAAATACGTGTACCTAACTAAGTTAAAAAATAAGTTCTTAGTCGATTATTATCGGAATTCAGTGTTGACATGATCTTCCTTCAGTCACAGTAGCAGTCACAGGTAAGGTAAACCGCTTTCTTACGCTTTCTCATACGATGTATTCCTTCCTTGACAATATGCGACTAATAAACGCAAAAAAAGAACAGAAAACGCGCTAAATTACTTGGCGGGCCAGTAACCCGAGCGTCAGTAGTCAAATTATCAAATTATAATACTTATATCAAATAAGTATACCTTTTGTACAGTAGCCAGCAAATCCGGCTGGGCATATTGACCTAGAGCACCCGTATTTCGTAGCGGATGACTTTCGTAGTGCTAATGTCCAACCGCATGTGCTGGCTTCTGTACAACAGGGCCACGTCCACGTGTACATTTTTGCGTTTTGTACAATATGCAGCACATGCGGCTGGGTATGTTGAACTTGAGAGCGCCCGTAATCCGTAGCGGTAGGGGCGAATTTCGTAGAGCGAATCAACCGCGTGCGGTTGGACATTTGTACTACGATATTCACCCCTGCCACTATAGAATACGGGCGTTCTCAAGGTCATTATGTTCAAGTGCATGTGCTGGTTACTGAACAAAAGGTACCTACATTTTATTTCATAAATTAATTATAACTTGACTCGATTCGTTGAGATAGGTACGTAAGTTAAATAAATCAAACAAAAAAATTCCTCAATTTCGTTTATTTATTTATTTTACAAAAATTACGCTTTCTTTATACATGTAAAAATATACAAACTTAAAATTATGGTACAGTCTTACCACTGAATGTTTATTACAATTTAGTATGAGCGCAGGACAGGACAGGAAAAAGGAACATAAGTAGTAGTGCAAATCACAATTCAATACAACTATATTTTTGTACAGAACATATTTCTAAACATGGTTTTATTAAGGAAAAAAAAGGTAAGGTAAAAAAAAATCCTACCTTAAACTACTAGTTAGATAATAAAACATGTAGGTACGGTCACGTTTAGGCCAGTCATATCGCGTAATGCACTAAACCTTAGAGAATAAATATGCATGTCTGTTCTGTGTATGTTCTGCAGATGTTGTATGGGCGGTGAAATCAATAATTTTTTTCTTTTTGGATTTGTTCCTCGAGTCATGTTTGCAACTTATCACTGCACATTTCAAAATGTTCTCCTATTAAATTACTTATTTTCACCGAGTAAAACAATCAGCTCCGATAACCATTTTAATACTAAATGAACGCGCTGAAGATATTCAGACTGCTATTTTCAGACCTTAATGGCTGGTTTACACGTATTAAGTTGTTAAGTAGTTAACTAAATTTGAAGTTAAAATTAACTTAATTTTAAGTAACCGATCGTTTACACGCTTGTCTAACTTAAGCACTCTTTAGTTCACTGTACTACCTAAGTACTTCACTAAATTGTTGAGTTCACACATAACTAAATGACAGTTTAGTAGAAAGCCACGCCTACCGGGGAATGCAAGCGGTGCGGGAGGCGCGGCTACTTAATCAAAAATAGACTAGATTCTATTTCACTTGTTCACTTAACCACTAAATCGTTTACTTACCACTTGTGACTAAAGAGCTCTTAAGTGGTTGTTTACACGCCAGAATTAAGTTAAAATCTAGTTAAAATTTAGTTAATTACTTCGTCACTTAATACGTGTAAACCAGCCATAAATTAAAGTAAGTAAGTAAGTAACTAAGAGCCTTTGGTAAGACCCCTTCCACACGACGTCTTTTTTACACACTTTGCGTTTTCGCAGATTTAACGCGTTTTTTGTCGCAAATGAAACACGCTGTGAACACGCGTTTGTATCGATAGTCAAACGCTACTGAAACGGGTGCGTAATAAATGCTATAATATCAAAAAATATAATTTTAGATGATATAACGTTCATTTGGTATAATTTTCATATACCATAAAAATACTTGCCATAAATTTAATTTTTATAGCGCTCAATTCCTATAACGTTCATTTGATATAATGACAATTGTTATAACATTATTTTCCTATAACAATCATTTCGTGTAACAATCATTTCCTATAATAAACTTCATTTTTTGTAATTTTACGGAAAAGAATACTCGGTGTCAGATGTAATTTACAAAAAAAGAAATAACATTATTCATCGGATTAGGTATGGATGGGCAATGTGGGTCATTAAAACTAGGTAATATAAATAAATAGGGCGGGTGCGAGCGCAGCGAGCACGGGAATTCGGGGCACCCCGACTACTGTTGGTTAGGTTCGAAGGGTATGGCGGAGGAGGTGGGCGAGCAAAGCGAGCCCAGCTCGCCCGCCATACCCTTCGGGTTAGGTTGACATGTATGCATGCCTGCACGCTTGCTTGCTTGTATGCTTGCTTGCATGCTTGCTTGCATGCTTGCTTGCATGCTTGATTGCATGCTTGATTGCATGCTTGTTTGCATGCTTGTTTGATGCATGCTTGCTTGCTTGCGTTTACAAGTTCATAATTTTATTTGGAAACAATATTTATATTAATTGTAAATTATAGATAATCATTATTATATCAAATGAAATTATATTATGTAAAATTATAGGAAATTATTATTATATGAAATGAAATTATATTATTTAAAATTATAGGAATTGTCTTTTATATTATTTGATTATTAGGATAAGTAAAATTATATAATCTGATATTATATCATTTAATCATTATAACTTTTGAAATTATGGAATATATTACACACCCCTACTGAAACGCGATACAAGGGCGCATTCACAGAGCGTCCTAGTTGCGTTGTAAAAACGCTATACAGAGGCAATGCAAACGTGATACAGACGCGATACAAGCGCGCGTTTGCAGCGCGTCCGAAAGTCGTGGCGTTTGTATCGATACAAACGCAAGGATAGTGTGTAAAGGCAGGGGGGTTTCACTCGGAAGAATATTTATTTTATTTATTTATTTATTTATTTGTAATATATCTAATAGGTATGACGGGCCAAATATCGCCCCGGCCGATGAAAGGCAGGGCTAGCTACATCAGTACGCGAACAGTCGCCGGGCGCGCGTGACGCGTCGTTATTACGCGCCGCTCCGCTCGCTCAAATTACGAAAATGACTTCACAACAATACGACAAATGCTGTTGTGTTTATGGATGCAAAAATAAAAGGAAAAGGACTGGATCGGATGCGTCTTTTTTTAGATCTCTTTTCTTGTCCTCATAATTTTCTCTGACAAACCTACAGTAACATCATAACGTATTTTCATAAACTAAAGTACTTACCTACCTACCGACGAGTTATAGTTTGCAAACATTATAATACGAGTAATACTATTACTTAGTAAATAGTAGTAGCATTGGTTTATTTGAACCATCATTTGTTTGAGTAAAAGGTAGGTTAATAAAGCAGATGTTTTATTTTCTCAAAGACGACAGCCCTAAAGGTGTTAGTAGAGTGGCACAAGATTTGGCGCAACACGAGAGAAAGAGATGCAGCAACTTCGTCTTTTCGCCGAGCGCCGTGCGATCTGAATTGCACTTTATTGTAACGGAGATAGGGTTGCAATTTATTTGAATTATGTCGGCTAGTGGAGCTTCTGTAGGGACTACTATTTGGTATTCTGTGGTAAAGGGTAAAAACACTCAAACGTGATACAAGAGCGCGTTTGCAGCGCGTCCGAAATTCGTGGCGTTTGTATCGATACAAACGCAAGGATAGTGTGTAAAGGGTAAAACGTGCCAGCTTCCTTGCGTCTGCTGAGCGTTCAACTTGCGTTTGCATCGATACAAACGTGCGTAAAAAAACGTCGTGTGGATAGGCTCTAACTGATAAGCAAATTAAAAGGTAAGGGTAAGGACATGCTTAGCCGATCTGCCGGGCTAGCACGAGGATTCACGCGGGACTGATATGATATAGTTTTGTCGTGTGTATTGTGACATCGGTCATGCTGTCTCTTGATTGGCGGCCTGGCAAGCACAATCTAAATTTAAACCGTTTTCGAGTAAAAGCCGCACTACACTCTCCACAAAACTAGACGAGACATGGCCAATACGAGGGACGCAGTTATGCGCAAGAGTGAGCGCGGTGTATGTGCATCTCATTCTAACGCATAACCTCGTCTATTTCGGCTCTCGGGTTTTGTCGAGTGTGTAGTGCCGGCTTAAGGTTTGTTAACGTAGAATGTCTCAATGGGATTTTGACGTAGGGTGAGGTGTTCGACAGTGAACCAGCGGTACACAGTTAGGCACCTATTTTACTGGCGACGAAGACAAAAAACGAAAGGGACGCAGTTATGCGTTAGAATGAGATACAGATACACCGCGCTCAATCTTGCGCATAACTGCGTCCCTTTCGTCTTTTGTCGCTGTCGCCAGTGAAATACCTGCCTTAGCCACTCACATTACTTTAAAATTGCGACGTTGCCAGATCGCGCCACAGGTGCAAAGTACAGTGCGACCAACTTATCTGTGAACTGAAGGGCGGCGCTAGTAGCGATGTGAAATGGTCCAATCGCCTTTAGGTAGGTAGGTATTTATACTTGACGTCCATACAGCGGAGTTAGTACCAATTCTGACCACTTCACAGATAAGTTGGTCGCACTGTACTTAGTTTAGCCGCCCCGCCCCGCCCCGTTCCCCAGTTGTGAGCGAGCTGGCGACAGACGCGCTCGTGCGGCGGACGCTTTCATCATTTTCGGCAAAAAAATAAAAAATAAAACGTGATTGTTGGTTTTGTGTCTTATATCTCCGATTGGTTTATTGTTGCTATTGTTAAAGTTTACTGTATCATATAACTGTTTGGGCTACAAGTCGCGGCACGAAACTCTAGCGCTGACCTTGATTCCCGCGCATGTTTCCCCATACTCCCCGCGACCCTGTAACTCCCCCGCGACCCTTATTTTAGACTTCTGCGCAATAACGGTCAGCGCTAGAGATTCGTGCCGCGACATATATCTATGTATGATTTTATAAGACTATCATCACTACAAGTCATTTCATTTATTTTTTAAATAACCTCAAATGTCACGTGTTGGGTGTGATTTACAGTGAGCCACAAATTAAGCTTAAACAGTGAATCGGTTCACTGCGTAACACCACTTAGCTTAACTTTTATTAATCAATCAAATTTATCTATTTTCATTTTTTTGCATTGCATTCAAGCATGTTAGTTGTATTTTTTTTTTTGCTTCAGGAGATCGGGCGCACTAAAACACCTAAGAGAAAAGTTGGAAATCATTCTAAAGAAGACAATTTGCGGGCGATAATGTTAGTAAAAAATTGAAAGTCTATTCGAAAAGCAGCAAAAGAATGCGAATTACCCTATCCAACTCTAAGGAGATATGTATTTAAACATAGAAACTCTGAAAGTACGACTTTAATACCCAATTATGAGGTGAATGAGGTTTTCAAACCAGATCAAGAAAGAGTATTTAAGGAATACGTTGTTGAATGCTCAAAAAAATTTGATGGCCTTACCTCAAAACAAACTCGACAAATAGCTTAGCTTATCAAATGGCGATTATAAATGGCATTAAAGTTCCTCCTTCTCGGATAGAAAATAAAATTGCAGGAAAGGAGTGGTTGAGAACATTCAAGAAAAGACACCCAGAGTTAAGTCTCAAAACACCCGAAGCATGCAGCTTAGCACGAGCCTCAGCGTACAACAAAGTTAACGTCCAATCATTTTTTAAAAACTTAAAAGCTATGCAAAGGCCTCCTAGTTTTGTCAATGGAACCCGGGTATATCATTTGGATGAAACTTCAACCACGACCGTACAACGTCCGCAAAAAGTCCTAGCTCTTAAGGGTAGCAATGTCTCAAAAATTACAAGCGCCGAAAGAGGAGTAGTATACGTTTTAGCGCTTAGCTAGGAAGCTTCTTTGCTCTCGGGAGGGTGTGATCACAAATTACGTATAGCGGCGGCGGCGGCGCGCCGAGACAGATGGCCCACTCGGAACTAAGCGCCAAAATCTTACGCACACATTGATAGCACACGTTTACAGGTTTGCTCGGAACAGTTCGGCACGCGTGCAGTCGGGGCGTTGCGCGCGAGTACGTATTGTATTGTATGCAATGCGCTAAAAAAAATGGATAAGCGTTCTTATTCTTAGCTCAGCATGCAGTGAGGACAGACGTGTCCACTGCAAATTTACATCTTTGCAATATTATTATTCAAATAATAAAATATAGAGTTTAACTGTGTCAACGCTGCCTCAGCGAGTTTACTTGTATCTCAATGTGTTGAAAAAGAACTGAGTGAAAAAAATATGTGTGATAGCCCGTTTGGTAGAAGTTCCAAGACCCCGCGCAGCCCTACTAGACATGAGGAACCAGTGCCCTCCCCGCCCCGCGCGCGCCCCGCTGCCGCCAGGGAGGCGGTCTCCACCCCGGAGATACAGAACTTCCTGGCCACCATCGATAGCTGCCTAAACGACATCTGCACAATCGCTGGAGAGAGCAAAATGAACGTAGACCAAAAATTAAAAATCAGCAATACGAGCAGGAACATCATGGCCGGGGTGTCCCAAATGGTTGTGCAGTACCAGTCCATTAAACAAAAATATTTATCATCCTGCAGCAAGATTGAGACCCTTAGTGAGCAAATCGAGATCTCCACCCAGTTAAAGGAACTTAAGGAATCTGTGCAGTCTTCTCCTAAGCCCGCGACGACAAACTTATCCTTCGCCGACATGGTAAGGACTGGAGGCCAACAATTTGCGCGCCCCCCAAGCACAAGTAGCATAACTATCTATCCGGCGGACAAGGACGTAACCAGTGACGTCACAAAAAAACTCGTACAAAATTTAGTAAAGCCCGAGTCATTGAAGTTGCACATTCGTGGTATCAGGAAAACTAAGAACGGTGGCGTTATAATTAGCTCTGAACGAAAAGATGACCTAGATAAGCTGAAGCAGTCAGAACAGCTATCATCTTCAGGACTAACAATAGAAGAAACAACGAAAAAGCTTCCAAAAGTAATTGTCCTGGGAATACCATCAAATATCTCAGAAAAAGAATTTTTTGATTGCCTATTTGAGCAGAATATCGCTGACAATCACTCTGACCTAAAAAGAGAACAACTTGATGGATTCATAAAATTAAGTCACAAATCAGGCAAAAAAGACGCATCTACATGCAACTATATTTTGGAACTTACACCAAAACTAAGAAGGTCTCTTATTAATCAGCAGCGTATTTTTATAAACTGGACCTCTTGCCCCGTTCGAGATTTCACTTCAGTGACCAGGTGCTACAACTGCCAGCAGTACGGGCACTCGGCGAAGTATTGTCGGGATACCAGCGCTACGTGCGGCCACTGCGGTGGCTCGGGCCACTCAATAAAGGAGTGTCCTAGTCAATCTGAGCCTCCAAAATGTGCTACTTGTTCCCGATACAAGAAACCGTCCAATCATAAGACTGGAGACGAGCAGTGTCCTGCCAAGAAGATGGCTGTGGCCAGGCATTTAAGCACTATCGATTATGATGGCGCCTAGATCACCGACCTACTTTGCGCTATTTACTTGTTGTCGAGTTTGACTAATGCTTTGTAGGCAAAATCTGTGAACTCCGTTAATGTAGGTGAACATCTTGCAAACAAAGCACTAACGCGACACTACCTTTACAAACAAACCATGACCTAGTTACCTTTATTTTATTTTATATAATAGTTTAGTAAATTGCTTTTTATATTTTCATTTACATTTTACACCGAATAATAATATTAATCTTAAAGTTCTTATGACCATAGTTTATGTTTTACAATTGTGTTGATGCCTAAGATACAAGTTAATTCTTAGTTTAGGTATCACAGTAATATTTTTTTGATCATTTATATTTTCCGTGTTTCAATATTTTGTATTTAGATTAAGTTTTGAAAAATAAATTTATTATTATTATTATTATTATTATTATTATTACTCGTGTAGTGCATTTGGCTGTTTAAGTTTCTTCAAGTTCTTCAAGTTTCCAAATAATATTGAAAGGTAGGTAAAACCCTGTTTCCTCTTGTTATTAGGTTTTAGGTTATTAGTTTTGATAGCGATAATATCAATAATTTATTTCATTACACATTGAAACTCAGCAGAAATGGGCTTATAATTTTCCTCAACTTCTCGATCGCTGGTATAACACCAGTGTTTTAGTATTATGTGGTAGGTATATTTTCTTTTATGCTCTGTCTACCCATTTAGGAATGTATGTACGATAAGGTGAATGTGTAAACGAATTATGTATCGGTGTAAATATAAAGCACCTAAACTGCTCTATTTCAGAATTTGTACAGTAGCAACCCTAGGCAGGTACAGTAGCAACCAAGTTTAGGTAGTTATTTTGAGAGGGGCCGGGAGTGGACCTTCTGGATACTTTTATATTTTGTGGTGTGATCGAGGACACGCGTTCTCCCTCTATAAAAGTAATTTATATAAAATATTAAAGTAATTTTACTTTTGTCTGCGTGCCTACCAAGGTTTATGTATACTTATCCGCAAATGTAAGTTGAAAATGAATGTGCATGAATAAATAAATAAAGACGCCTTCCACAAGATCAGAAAACGGTAAATACCAGAAACCCGAAGTTATCACTGTTAAAAATTTCGCTGATATCAAAGTTCCCACTGGTTGTTTGGTACAATAAGCATGATATTTTTTCTTGCCAATAAAATTGTGTCGTAATAATAAAAGTCCTTTAGTCGGCTCTTACGACACCCATAGGAGGACATGGGTTGGCCCTATTCGGAACCGGGGCCACACGGTGAAATATAAGAAGAAACGGCTTTACACCTGCTAGAACCAGAACAAAACAGCGACTTGCAGCGCATCTATAACTGAACCCATCATTTCGAAAAGGGCACGAGTCACACGTTTCGTCAAAATCACTTTTTGGCGCCACTTTATTTATTGAAGCGTTTTACATATTCCCTGTGAAAACGGCATATCTTCATACATCACAAGTCAACCCATAAGGCAAACGAAAATCAGAGTCTGTTCGAAAACGGCACGAGTCCTGGACTCATGCCCTTTTCAAGCGAAACGAAACGCAGCTGTCAGATATGTCATAACCTCACTTTTTCTGTTACGAAAATGGAGAACCGCGAGGTTGCCGAAAATGCTTATAAATCAAGAAAAAGAGTCTCTGGTGTAAGAAACAGTGAAAATTATAAACACAATAAAATAAAGAAAGCCATAATTGCTGGAGAAGCTCATGAAAATCACAAAGGGAATGATGTGGCACCAAGACAAACGGGAGCTTCTTGCAGGTTAGTTTTTGTTCAATATTCGTTCTCAATATATTGTTTATTAATCATAATGTTTTACCACAGTCAATAATATTATATCAAGATAACATCATTGTTTCCTTCTTTTACAGATGTAATTTAAAATGTATGGAGCTTATATCTGATAATGTTATGCAAAGTACTATCCGGTTTGTTAACAATTTTGATAGTAAAAATGCTCAAGACACATACATACAGACATTGATTGAAAAGAAGGAATTACACAGAAAACGGCCTAGATCTGCAGAACCTAAGAAAAGAGAATTTACCTTCATTTATCACATTAAGATAGAAGGTGTAAGAAGAAAAGTGTGCAAAATAGCTTTTTGCAGTATCCATGGGATTTCTGAGAAACAAACAAGTGAGACGTTTATGTGATTTATTAAAGACCAATGAGCAGCCTATAGATCAGAGAGGTAAATCAGACGGATCTCGGAGCAATGCATTATCTGGTGTTACATTAACTAAAGTCCGGGAGCATATTGAGTCTTTTCCTGTTAAATGTGTGCACTACTATAATAACGATATATCATCTTATTATTTAGATGAAAAACTCAATGTCAAAATTATGCACACATTATATGAACAAAAATATCCAGATTACCCTGTTAAATATAAGTATTACTTAAAATATTTCCACGAAAATTTTAGTTTATCGTTTGGACGAAAACAGATTGATGTCTGTGCTCTGTGTGAAGAGTTAAAGGTTAAACTAAAAAATCCTCATATTAATGAGACTGCAAAAAGAGTCTATCAAGCAGATATTGAAATCCACAAAAGACAAGCGAATAAATTTTACAAAAATATACAGGAAGTGGAAACTAAGTGCAAGAATGATCCAAAGGTGTATGGGATTGCGTTTGATTATATGCAAAATTTGCCACTTCCGCATATTCCTGTCCAGGAAGTCTTTTACCTCCGTCAACTATGGCTATATGAGTTTTGCATATATGATCTGAAAACTGGTAAATCAGTCTTTTATTCTTATTGTGAGGGAGTCGCTAACAAAGGTCCTAACGAAGTGGGAACCTTTGTGCTGGATTATATAAAAAAATATATTGGTAATGATGCCGAAGAACTGCACCTTTTTTCAGATGGTTGTGCTGGCCAAAATCGGAATCATGCAATGGTCCGCATTCTTTTATCACTGATAGCTGAACAAAGTAATAATATAAAGGAGATACAATATTACATACCCAAAAGAGGTCATTCATTCCTGCCAAACGATAGAATGTTTGGGACTGCAAAGAGACATATCCGAAAAAATGACAGGATTTACACACCAACCCAGTATGAAAATCTTATTGCTGAAGCTAATGAAAACTTTGAAATAAGAAGACCCAAAACTGAAGATATTATAGACATAAAAAAATGGTGGCCGAACCATTACAAGAAACTGGTGCTATCTGTGGATTCCTATGGCAGAGGAGTACCCAAAGACAAAAAAGTGACTTTTGCCATTTCCAAGGTGTCACATTTCACATTTTCCAAGACCACACCAGGTCTTGTGACAACACGTGAATCCATTGATTGTTTGGTCAGTCATGATTTCCAACTCTTACAGAGGATGGGTACCAGGCCGCCCTTACCATCAAGCAAAACTCCTGCATATGCTGGTAAAGTGCCAATCAATGAAAAGAAGATGGTAGATTTGAGAAAACTTGAGAGATATATTCCAGTGGAGTATCAAAATTTTTATACAGAGGTTTTTGCATGGCCAACAACTTCAGCAAACAATGAATGTCTAGAAAATCAAGACGACTAACATGAAACTCCTTTGATTTGTAGGAACAATCAGAGGTCATTTCGAAAAGGACATGAGTCCAGAAATTTTAATTAACAATATCAGTATGAAAAATGTTTTTTTTATGTACAAAATAAAAATTAAAAATTATGTATGTTTTTTATTTCTCTACTCCTGTATTCAGTTTCTGTAGCACCATAGACTTTTTTTATAAGAAATACATTTTTGTTAATCCTGAAAAGTTTTGCATAATGGACTTGTGCCCTTTTCGAAATGATGGGTTCCTACCTTCTGGTGAAATATTCAACTGTCATAATAATACAAGTCCTTTAGTCGGCTCTTACGACACCCATAGGAGGACATGGGTTGGCCCTATTCGGAACCGGGGCCACACGGTGAAATATAAGAAGAAACGGCTTTACACCTGCTAGAACCAGAACAAAACAGCGACTTGCAGCGCATCTATAACTACCTTCTGGTGAAATATTCAACTGTCGTAATAATACAAGTCCTTTAGTCGGCTCTTACGACACCCATAGGAGGACATGGGTTGGCCCTATTCGGAACCGGGGACCACACGGTGAAATATTCAACTGTCATAATATGTCCTCCTGAAAAAAGTACGGGATTCAAATTATAAAAGATGCTATGGGTCGGGAGCGATTTTTCTCCATACGATAAAGTGGTTGGATTTCACGTTACGGGAACGTTTCAAAGAGAAACGCTGAATTCGTAACAAAGGAAAGGGACCGTTAAAGAAAATAACGGACCGCACATACGTGGTGGAACCAACAACCGAAGAGCAAGCGAGAGCGAGACAGCGAATGCCCGGCCCACAAGAAAAGCCATCTACTCCCCGCGTGCGTTTTATAAACGCTAACGTCAACGAGCGCTGGGAAATCGCTAAAATCAAACAGAGGACACCCATATAAATACAACAAACAGGTTACTACAAGTACCACCAAGACTTCGGCCAAATCGACTTGCGAAGCAGAAGGAGGCATGCTCTTCCATCTGAACAACGAAAACGAACGCATATCAAATTGTATTTCCTAACGGCAAACACAGTGGGTCATCACTAAAACATCTAAAACTGTCACGGCTAAATTGACAAGTGAAAAATTGATGGTAGTACGAAAATCAGCAAATCTGCCTTTGTTGCTATTAAATACAGGGCGTCCCACGGCTATGCCACATGGAGGGAAAGTACTTACGGTTCAACCATGTAATTATAAAAAAATGTATGAATGCAGTTTTAATAGTTTTTAGAAATAAAATAAAGTCTTCTTTCAGTAAAATGTTCTATCTACAATATTTAAGGTACTTTCCCTCCATGTGGCATTGCCGTGGGACGCCCTGTATAATTTTATGAACAACGACGAACGAACTAGCTCGAAGGTAGTATAAAAGAAAACGGGTTCATCCACAAACACCGAAGAGACGAAGGTATGGGCTACTTACCGAAGAATTTAATGCTTTAAGCGGCTACAGCCACCGTACTACTCAGTATATGAAATACCTTTAATGAAATGAAATACAAGAAATGAAATACCTTTTTTTTTTTTATCGTCAAAGATGGCTGAGCATGACATAACTCTGGCTAATATTCGTTCAAGCCATAGGATGGGTAGTACTAAGTCGGACTCTAATAAACCTAGACCCATTCTGGTAAAGTTTGTGGAACAGTCAATGAGAGATAAGGTATGGTTCTCCAAGAAGGCGCTAAAGAGCTCGGGACACACTTTATCAGAATTTCTCACTAAATCACGTCACGACGTTTTTATGGCCGCCAGGGATAAGTTTGGCGTATCTAGTTGCTGGACACAAAATGGTATGATACAGACTCACAGAAGACAGACGAACTGTGGACTTTGTTCGCATTCTGGATGATGCTTGGTATAACTTGGACTTTGTTCGCATTCTGGATGATGCTCGGTATAACTTGGACTTTGTTCGCATTCAGGATGATGCTCGGTATAACTTGGACTTTGTTCGCATTCTGGATGATGCTCGGTATAACTTGGACTTTGTTCGCATTCTGGATGATGCTCGGTATAACTTGGACTTTGTTCGCATTCTGGATGATGCTCGGTATAACTTGGACTTTGTTCGCATTCTGGGTGATGCTCGGTATATCTTGGACTTTGTTCGCATTCTGGATGATGCTTGGTATAACTTGGACTTTGTTCGCATTCTGGATGATGCTCGGTATAACTTGGACTTTGTTCGCATTCTGGATGATGCTCGGTATAACTTGGACTTTGTTCGCATTCAGGGTGATGCTCGGTATATCTTGGACTTTGTTCGCATTCAGGGTGATGCTCGGTATATCTTGGACTTTGTTCGCATTCTGGATGATGCTTGGTATAACATGGACTTTGTTCGCATTCTGGATGATGCTCGGTATAACTTGGACTTTGTTCGCATTCTGGATGATGCTCGGTATACAAATACAAATTACAAAATTCTTTATTGTCATTAAAAACTAGTTACAAAGAAACAGGTAGCTCACTGACACCCACACTAGGATTCCCTGTGTTGTGGGATATCAGCCTCTTCCCTGGGTATGTGCTAAATTACTTACTAACGTTCTTTATTACTTGGACTTTGTTCGCATTCTGGATGATGCTCGGTACTACAAAGCAAATATAGACCTGGTCAAAGTATTAATAGAAATAACGTTCCGGTTTGTTATTTGTTAATACGAAATACCATGTCATAAAATAATAATGGAAACAAATTAAAAAGAAAAAGAACCTCAAATTTTGCAGGGGTAGAAAAATTTAGATTTCCTCAAAATCTACCAAACTGTAGTGTTTAGTTTTCAATTGCCAACACTAAAAAGCAGCACTACCAACATGACGCAACCGCTGCCATTTTGCACTCGATAACACAACAGAGTAAATTGTTGAAATATTTATCTGAAAATTTGGTTCCTGAGAGTAGTAGAACGAGGTAGAACTGATCATATTATCAATGATAGTGGTTCTGACAAGTTTTGAGTTTGATGACAGCGACAAAGATGCTACTTTTATTTAATCCTCAATCGGAGTCAGCGCAGTCTTCTAATTATTCAAGCAATAAAGAAATTTATGATAAATTGAGTAATGTTGCAAGTTAAGATTATACAGCTGCAATCAATACCAGTGAAAACGAAATGGTTGATGGTCTAAACGACGCAGATATCCAAAGGCGCCGTTGTAATGATAAAAAAATCCGCTGACACAACAGGTGCATTCAATTATAAGACGACTAGAATCCGAACTAAAGATTGATTGAGCTCATGTTTTGAAGTTTGCTAGACATCTAATTCGTCATCATGCAATGGAATCTGAAGTGCCCTAGTACTATCCCAAAAAAAGTAAGACTCGCAAGAACCTTTTTACCAGCTTACGTAAAAAAGGAAATTATGTAATGAATGTGTCCAAATGCAATCTTTCTTTCCCAAAAATTTATTACTGACAGTTATGGAAACACAAAAAAACATGTCAACCAACAGGGAAATGAAACTTCTAATGCTCAAATTGACTCTCAAAATTTTATGTTGCGAACCCTGTCTGTAGACAAAAAGCTTAAAGAAGAGGTATTTCCTAAAATGAAACCAGACAGAGTATCTTTGGAAGCAAAAAAGGACCCACTAATTTGTGCATTTGGCGCTCAATACTTGCGCATCCATCTAGAAAAACATATGTATGATTAACGTTACTTTACGGAAGATGAGAGAGTTGAGCAAACTTCTTATTCTTCTGTCGAGTCGATGGTAATTAGTTAGTCATTTATATTTTCCCCGCCCAAAACTCTGCTACCTGGACCGCAGCCTCGGTAGCCGTCAAGAGGTCCTCGTGTGTGCAGCTGTTGGGGCACGCGGGGCATTGTAGTAGATGGTCCATGGTCTGAAGGGAGGCGCCGCACTCACACTGGTTGTCATTGTTGCTTATGTATCCCCACCGGCACAAATTGTCTTTGCAGCGACTTCTTTTTGAATTAAGGACATTAAAATTTTCGATCAAATCTCTAACCGAAGTTCTGAAGCCTCAATTTGATTCAATCGTCACAGCAACCAAAAAGGTATCCAGTTATGACGACGAAAAAGATTCTTATGGAGCACCTACATACGCACGAAGCTGTGTGTGGCCAGGCCCTTACTTGTAGTGTAGAATAATGGAGCTTGCAAATGCAGTAAGTGCTAAGGGGATGGCTAAAAGGGTCACTCACAAGACTTTTAACGTTTGTAACTTACGAGCTATTATTCAAATGCTTTGGATTGTCGGAGCTGCAAGCGAAGCGCGAGCGCCTTCTAAAGGCCTTTCAACATTACCAGGAGCTAAATGTCAAAATTTCAATTTTGGATCCTGAAAAAGCGGAGAATATCGGTGAGCAGGAAGATAAATATGACTTCGTGCTCGCCCGTATTAATGACCGAATCAGCTTGTTGCAAACACATCTATAGATCAAACTTCATGGAAAAATTACTCCTGGCCACTTGAATTTGAAGTGTGCATGATAAATAATTTGTTAAGTATGACAATCAATGATTAATACGTAGTATTCCCGTGTATAAAATTTTGTTAAATAAAGAAAGACTGGTAATAATTTTATGAATTGACTCGTAGCAAACCAGAAAAAACATTGTCTTTCTGTTTTGACAGGCAATAGGTTCAGCCTATGGCCTATGCCAAAGACTCCAATACAAGATGCTTTTTATAGTCGTCAAGTTAGTTTGTACAACTTATGCTTTGTGGATATGTCGGATAAAGGATAACGGACGTCAATATTTTAAAAAGAAAACTTATGTATCAGGTGCCCAATGATGGAGATGTTGCAATAATTTAACTAAAATGAAATGTGCTGGCTCTATCACAAAGTAGGTAATTTTTTTCGTGTCTTTTAATTTCTAAAATCATATTACAAGACTGTACAAAATCGAACTTACAACACACCCTTCACCGATTTTTTTATAGGATGACGAGATTCAGAAAGAAAAGGCACACGTTACAACCTGCACGATGGATATAGCCAGAAATACATGGAAAGAACATTTGGAAGCATTTAAGCAAAAAGTTATTTCTACTGATGAACCGATACCTAAACTGTACGAAGAAACTGTTAGTTCATACCAAAATACAGGTTTCAATCTCGTGCACGAAAAACCATCTTTGGAAAAGATTCAAAGATTCAAAGATATTTATTGTAAGATCATGGGAAGAAATTAAAGTTGGTTTATATATAAAAAAGGAATAAGTCACTCGGAGTACCCAGACTGGCGAATCACGATGATATCGCAGGTATTATTATACCACAAAAATTCGAAGATTTTCTTTGATTATAATTCAGACGGCATTAGAGTCGTATTATTTGCCTCAAAAAGAGGTATTGAATCTATGGAGAAATTGCGTCATTTCTTTGGTGACGGAAAAAAGTGTTGTTGTATATCTCCTTTTTGCCAGTTAATGCTTCATTATAGCTAATGAAGTCATTATTTTAATTATCATTGCACACAACTATATTACTCATATTTATCGGTTCATTAAATAAAATGAACAATCAAAAAATGCTGTAAGCATTCGAAACGTTCTTTCAAAATGAGTGAATGAATGCGCTTTGTTTTCTTCATTTTGTAAAAATTAAAAAAAAAGAAAAAAGATTAAAACGCATTTAAAAATAAACAAATTATCATTGACTTACGGCAGGCAGACGGACGCTTGTCCCGCTTGCTTGCTTGTTCTTTTATCTTGAATAGAAATAAATAAAATTAAAAATAGAGGAAATGAAGAAGAAAAGAGAACGTGGAGCAAATTATACCCTAGAAGAAAAAACAATGCTTGCTGATCTCGTTTTCGAGTGTGTTTTTCCATTACCTACATATACTTTCAGATACAAGCACATAATAGAGGATAAGAGAACTGGGGGCATGTTTATAGCTAAAAAAAAAAGAAACCTGTCTCAAAATAGGATTCGGGTTGGCCCTATTCGGAACCGGGGCCACACGGTGAAATACTCAACTGTCATAATAATACAAGTCCTTTAGTCGGCTCTTACGACACCCATAGGAGGACATGGGTTGGCCCTATTCGGAACCGGGGCCACACGGTGAAATATTCAACTGTCATAATAATACAAGTCCTTTAGTCGGCTCTTACGACACCCATAGGAGGACATGGGTTGGCCCTATTCGGAACCGGGGCCACACGGTGAAATATTCAACTGTCATAATAATTCAAGTCCTTTAGTCGGCTCTTACGACACCCATAGGAGGACATGGGTTGGCCCTATTCGGAACCGGGGCCACACGGTGAAATATTCAACTGTCATAATAATTCAAGTCCTTTAGTCGGCTCTTACGACACCCATAGGAGGACATGGGTTGGCCCTATTCGGAACCGGGGCCACACGGTGAAATATTCAACTGTCATAATAATACAAGTCCTTTAGTCGGCTCTTACGACACCCATAGGAGGACATGGGTTGGCCCTATTCGGAACCGGGGCCACACGGTGAAATATTCAACTGTCATAATAATACAAGTCCTTTAGTCGGCTCTTACGACACCCATAGGAGGACATGGGTTGGCCCTATTCGGAACCGGGGCCACACGGTGAAATATTCAACTGTCATAATAATACAAGTCCTTTAGTCGGCTCTTACGACACCCATAGGAGGACATGGGTTGGCCCTATTCGGAACCGGGGCCACACGGTGAAATATTCAACTGTCATAATAATTCAAGTCCTTTAGTCGGCTCTTACGACACCCATAGGAGGACATGGGTTGGCCCTATTTGGCCCTGTTGGTTGGTTTATTCTTGTGTGCTATTTTTTTTCTACTTCTATCATCACCATGGATACCGTCCGTTCCGATGTGTGCTTCTTTGTAGCACCCGTTGTTTGTGGCGTAGGAATTTCGTTTTTCGGCGGGCATTTATTTTTGGCCGCCTGTGCGTCGAGGCCATACCATGGTTGGCCTGGCACGAGTCCCCTGAACCCTTGGTGCTGCGAGAGGAGAGGAAACGGCTTTACAACTGCTGGAACCGGAACAAAACAGTGACTTGCAGCGCATCTATAACTACCTTCTGGTGAAATATTCAACTGTCGTAATAATACAAGTCCTTTAGTCGGCTCTTACGACACCCATAGGAGGACATGGGTTGGCCCTATTCGGAACCGGGGCCACACGGTGAAATATAAGAAGAAACGGCTTTACACCTGTTAGAACCTGAACAAAACAGCGACTTGCAGCGCACCTATAACTACCTTCTGGTGAAATATTCAACTGTCATAATAATACAAGTCCTTTAGTCGGCTCTTACGACACCCATAGGAGGACATGGGTTGGCCCTATTCGGAACCGGGGCCACACGGTGAAATATAAGAAGAAACGGCTTTACAACTGCTAGAACCAGAACAAAACAGCGACTTGCAGCGCATCTATAACTACCTTCTGGTGAAATATTCAACTGTCGTAATAATACAAGTCCTTTAGTC
This sequence comes from Teleiodes luculella, assembly GCA_948473455.1. Taxonomy (NCBI): domain Eukaryota; kingdom Metazoa; phylum Arthropoda; class Insecta; order Lepidoptera; family Gelechiidae; genus Teleiodes; species Teleiodes luculella. The sequence goes on along the minus strand of OX419609.1, from coordinate 3,236,198 downwards.
GGCTCTTACGACACCCATAGGAGGACATGGGTTGGCCCTATTCGGAACCGGGGCCACACGGTGAAATATAAGAAGAAACGGCTTTACAACTGCTGGAACCAGAACAAAACAGTGACTTGCAGCGCATCCACAACTACCTTCTGGCGACAAACCAGATGATGTGTTGCCTATGTTTAATATGCTGCGATGTATTAGAGATGGTAGGTAAGCACAGGGCTATGGTCTCGAGTGCCAAATTCCAGCAAGGCTGGTATGCGACCAACGAACACGAACTGTGGATTTTGTTCGCATTTTGGATGATGCTCGGTGTTATTAAGCAAAAATAGACCTAGTTAAAGTTATGATAGAAAGAACGTTCCAGTTTGTTATTTGTTAATACGAAATACGATGTAATTAAATAATCATGGAAAACAAAAAAAATCCACAAACGGCGGAGGGACGAAGGTATGGGGGCTACTTACCGAAACCGGGGGTCACACGGTGAAATATTCAACTGTCATAATAATACAAGTCCTTTAGTCGGCTCTTACGACACCCATAGGAGGACATGGGTTGGCCCTATTCGGAACCGGGGCCACACGGTGAAATATAAGAAGAAACGGCTTTACAACTGCTGGAACCAGAACAAAACAGTGACTTGCAGCGCATCTATAAATACCTTCTGGTGAAATATTCAACTGTCATAATAATACAAGTCCTTTAGTCGGCTCTTACGACACCCATAGGAGGACATGGGTTGGCCCTATTCGGAACCGGGGCCACACGGTGAAATATAAGAAGAAACGGCTTTACACCTGTTAGAACCAGAACAAACCCGCGAATTGCAGCGCATCTATAACTACCTTCTGGTGAAATATTCAACTGTCGTAATAATACAAGTCCTTTAGTCGGCTCTTACGACACCCATAGGAGGACATGGGTTGGCCCTATTCGGAACCGGGGCCACACGGTGATATAATCAACTGTCATAATAATGTCCTCCTGAAAAAAGTACGGGATACAAATTATAAAAATGCTATGGGTCGGGAGCGCTTTTTCTCCATACGAGCATCTTCGAAGGTCGTTTATGACCCCAATGTTTCTAAAGAAGATAAGAAGAATAAGATTCTCCACGCCCTTCTTAGTATTTAGTCGAGTTTGGTACAATAAAGGCACAACACACTCTAAACATAATACCTTAACCAAATAGTACTTAAATAATCAAGAAAGTGCGTTGCAACATGTTATGCTTTTTATTCAAATTGTTATTTTGGGGTGCTTACTGCGGCGGAAAGACAAAAGCGGTATAAAGAAAAATTAAAACAAAACCCAGAAATATACGATGAATATAAAAAGAAAAAACGAGAAAATTACCATAAGAAAAACAGACTAGTCAATAATTTGTCACCAAAAGAAAAATACAATGCTCCACTTATTTGGCTCTGAAGAAATTTAACGAAATTAGGAATTAAGAGTCTTTCCGCTCGCAGTTTAAATCAGGACCCATTGGAGAACTTTTTTGGTTGTGTGAGATTTCATTGTGGATCAAATTATAATCCCACCATATCCCAATTTATTGCAGGCTTCAAGTCTAAAATAATAACCAACATGCGGCAAACCAGTTGTAGTAAAAATTGCAAAGACGATGATGGACCAAGTAATAATTTTAAAAGCTTTTTAATGTCGCCTATTGAACAAAGCCAGATGCTGCCGGTTTATGAAGATGAATCTATCCATCTTGATTATGCAATCGAAGATTCTGGAATACGAACTATGCACTCCTCGGACATACAAACTTGCACGAATGTATGTGGATTTAGCATTAAAAAAAGTACCAAGTGTACACAGTGCATAAAACTGACAACAAAGCCGGGTACCCGCTACCTAGCGGGTTCGAGTCGCTACCTAGCGAACCCGCTCATTTGTTCACTGAATTCAAAGAATACAATGAGAATAAAAGTAGTTCAAACTACGCCAGTGTTGAATTGATCGTGGCAGTTGAAGTAAATCCTTGAGGAAAATTTACACACTGAAAATATAAAACAGGAAGAGAGTAAAATAGTAAAAAACAATTGTAAGGAAGAGTTTATGATTTCAATGTAAGCGGCCCGCAAAAAAAGCCATCATCAGATGGCAGGGATCACCCTGCATGCAGTAAACGATAACGTCAACGAGCGCTGGGAAATAGCTAAAACCAAACAGAGTACACCCACATCTACATAACAAGCAGTTATTACAAGTACCACCGAGACTTCGGCCAAATCGACTTGCGAAGTAGAAGGAGGCATGCTCTTCCATCCGAACAACGAAAACGCATATCAAATTGTATTTGCGGCCCACAACCAGCGCCGCCTCCACCGCGACGCTTCTCACGCAGCCACCGCGGCCCCAGCGCACTCCGACGCCGATCTCGTTCGCCGCAGTCGCGGCAACAGCGCCGAAGCCCGCACCAGGGCATTCCACGGAAATATCTACTTTTGTCCGGCACGTGACGCATAATTTTTCCAAAAATCGTCATCTATCATCATCTGAAGTCTGCTACATAGACGACCCCGCTTAGTAGAAGCAACTAAGAAAAGGGGGTCAATTGTCCCTGCAAATGACCGTACAATAGCGACACGTGGCCGACACCACCAGCGACCCAAGCCGCAACCGTCACAACCACCGCCGCCCCCGCCCAGCAGCAGAAGAGTGCGTACCTGCATAATCGTGGAGGAGCTCCCGAACTGGTCCGCGCATATCAAGCTGATGGCGGAAAAGCTCGGCCAAGCCAAACGCTTGTCCTTTCGGGAAAGGAGTGAGGTTCAGTCCCCAGTCGAGCCAGGAGTACCGGGTCCTCAAAGGGTATTTCGAAGCTCGGCCAAGCCAAACGCTTGTCCTTTCGGGAAAGGAGTGAGGTTCAGTCCCCAGTCGAGCCAGGAGTACCGGGTCCTCAAAGGGTATTTCGAAGCTCGGCCAAGCCAAACGCTTGTCCTTTCAGGAAAGGAGTGAGGTTCAGTCCCCAGTCGAGCCAGGAGTACCGGGTCCTCAAAGGGTATTTCGAAGCTCGGCCAAGCCAAACGCTTGTCCTTTCGGGAAAGGAGTGAGGTTCAGTCCCCAGTCGAGCCAGGAGTACCGGGTCCTCAAAGGGTATTTCGAAGCTCGGCCAAGCCAAACGCTTGTCCTTTCGGGAAAGGAGTGAGGTTCAGTCCCCAGTCGAGCCAGGAGTACCGGGTTCTCAAAGGGTATTTCGAAGCTCGGCCAAGCCAAACGCTTGTCCTTTCGGGAAAGGAGTGAGGTTCAGTCCCCAGTCGAGCCAGGAGTACCGGGTTCTCAAAGGGTATTTCGAAGCTCGGCCAAGCCAAACGCTTGTCCTTTCGGGAAAGGAGTGAGGTTCAGTCCCCAGTCGAGCCAGGAGTACCGGGTCCTCAAAGGGTATTTCGAAGCTCGGCCAAGCCAAACGCTTGTCCTTTCGGGAAAGGAGTGAGGTTCAGTCCCCAGTCGAGCCAGGAGTACCGGGTCCTCAAAGGGTATTTCGAAGCTCGGCCAAGCCAAACGCTTGTCCTTTCGGGAAAGGAGTGAGGTTCAGTCCCCAGTCGAGCCAGGAGTACCGGGTTCTCAAAGGGTATTTCGAAGCTCGGCCAAGCCAAACGCTTGTCCTTTCGGGAAAGGAGTGAGGTTCAGTCCCCAGTCGAGCCAGGAGTACCGGGTTCTCAAAGGGTATTTCGAAGCTCGGCCAAGCCAAACGCTTGTCCTTTCGGGAAAGGAGTGAGGTTCAGTCCCCAGTCGAGCCAGGAGTACCGGGTCCTCAAAGGGTATTTCGAAGCTCGGCCAAGCCAAACGCTTGTCCTTTCAGGAAAGGAGTGAGGTTCAGTCCCCAGTCGAGCCAGGAGTACCGGGTCCTCAAAGGGTATTTCGAAGCTCGGCCAAGCCAAACGCTTGTCCTTTCAGGAAAGGAGTGAGGTTCAGTCCTCAGTCGAGCCAGGAGTACCGGGTCCTCAAAGGGTATTTCGAAGCTCGGCCAAGCCAAACGCTTGTCCTTTCAGGAAAGGAGTGAGGTTCAGTCCCCAGTCGAGCCAGGAGTACCGGGTCCTCAAAGGGTATTTCGAAGCTCGGCCAAGCCAAACGCTTGTCCTTTCGGGAAAGGAGTGAGGTTCAGTCCCCAGTCGAGCCAGGAGTACCGTACCCTCCAAGGGTACTTCGATGAGCTTCAGTTCAAGGAGCTTCCAAGCACGAGCCCCAGGATGTAGGTCAAGCGGTGAAAGATGCCGTTAGCAGAGTGCAGTAGGCAGCTCTTCGTAGTTTCTATGGCTATTTTAAACCATCGCAGAGTATCAGCGTGTGAATGTGCATACAGATTATGCCACTTAAAGTTAAGAGACAGTTCCCGAAAGTTTCAAAACGTGTCGACCTCACGAAAGATACAGAATGCTAAGGTATAGTGACGAAGGTCAAACTTATCAAAACATATTTGATAGGTATATTCAAAGGCCAGCTACCTAGAACATCTCAGTTTGGCAGAATTTGCCGTAAATTACGAACACACAATTCGATCTGTTAACGACGACGAAGACGGTGATACTGAAGCTCATGAAGGCCTGGAGAGTGCGGAAGCTGGTCAAACGACCATCAGACTTCTAAACGGTAACATTATGAAAAAACGAACAAAGCCTGCGATTCTAAGGACTCGCTATTATACCTAACTAGGGGACAGAGAAGGCTATTTGTATAGCTACCTTGTTGCCCATGTTACCAAATACAAAAAGTCGATTTGTTAACAAATTATGAAACGAGCGAAGCAGCTTTTATGGCACAGCGAGATCGTTTACGTCAATTTCAGGGAGATTCTATTGAGCAATTTCCATATTAGAACGTGAGCTTCAGCAAGTTATTGGACAAGCGCTGGCATTAGAAGAACCTGCAAATGCCGCCAATGAGAAATAAATCCGGAAAACCAGAATTAAGCTGCAATAGTGGACGGGTACAACCCGAGAATTGTAGATGTTGATATCGAAGTAGAAAACGTTGAAGATGCACTCCATATTAATATCACGGATGAAGAATTTAATTCTAAGGTTCGTAATATGAATATAGAACAAAAAAAGAAGAAGAACGAACGAGTAACTAAACAAATTCGACATGAGGTGAGAAATCAAACTAATTCCAATGTTACTTTAGAATTATTTGTGACAGGAGGTGCTGGCAGAGGAAAATCTTTTAATACAAAAGACTGTAGTACATTATATTCGTCGGTGGTATGCTCCAACAACAGAACAGCTGTTAAATACAGCCTTTGTTGAAGTTGCCGCACCGACAGGCGTTGCAGCGCGTCTTGTGAGTGGAAAGACTATCCATAGTGCATTCGCTTTAGCGCAAAAAAGGTGATTAATGTCTTTGTAAGCGACGCTGTTTGGGGATATTTTCTACGTCATAGAAGCAAGCACATAGAAGACATCGCAAGCAAGCTCACCTACAACAGCGCGACGCCGAAGATACTCATCGGTCAAGACAACTGGGAACTAATCGTTACAAGATAAGTTCGCGACGGCACCCGAAGTCAACCCGTGGCGTCGGGCACGAAACTAGGATGGGTACTGAATGGCTGCCGCACGTCGCAAACTCCGGTCATGTTCTGCGCACACCTCAGCCGCGCGGAGAGGGCACTTGACCACTTAGAAGAGATGATGAAGAAACACTTCGCCTTGGAATCGCTGGGCATAGAAACCAGAAAACCGAGCAGCGATTCAGAGCAACAGGCGCTCAAGATACCGTAATAACGAAGCCGACGCCTGACCGATGGAAGATTCGAAACCGGACTACTATGGCGAAACGAAGGCGAGAAGATACCGAATAACTATGAAAACGCAATGAATCGTCTAAGAAGTCTGGAAAAGAAGTAAGATCGCGACGAATAACTGAAATCGAAGTATGAAAAACTCGTCCACAACCTGCTGAAGTCAAACTACGCCGAGCGAGCTACCTCACTTACTCACTTCGCCGTGATCAAACCGGAAAAACAGAAGACCGGAAGACCGACGGTGAAAGAAGTAGGTACTTACAACATACAACTTTTTAGCGGAGAAAACTGGTACTGCTTAGAACAACAGTTGGAGTGTCTTATTTCGTTAAGTAAATGATGTTAACGAAACAAAAAAGGTCGATGTTATTAACTAAAATAACACCTCAAGTACTGGAAACATTAAATTGTCTGTGTACAACAAAAAGTCACAAGTTTTAGTTTGTCAGATTTTCAGGTTGACAATCAAATATTAGTGAAACGATGGGACAAAACGAGGAATGCGTTTATAGATGTCAGGCAACCAATTATTACCGGAACATGGGAGGAGTTGATGCACTCGACCAATCAATCAAGTATGTACCGGGTACTTTTTTAGGACACAGCCGGGCACCCGGTCGTAAATATTGACAGACCATCGACGAAATATGTATAAATTGCTAATACTCCTCAATATAGTTTTAACAATCAACGCTTTAAAAATCTTACGGTCACTTCTTTTCACGAGTACGTGTTCCATTAAACTGTTTTGATAAATGCAAATACTTCAGTGCGGAATATTTTATCCAACAAGAGTCAGCAGCGCGTTGTTTACAAACTTAGAATTCGTAGCTAACATTGATCATTCTGTCAAGATTTGCTGACGGGTACCCGGCGCCGGGTACCCGGATACCTGGCAAATACTACTACCGGGTACCCGCCAGAACCATTACCCGGTACATGGCTAATCGAGTATTATCGAACCTTTCATGAAGACCCGGAAGTGTTTTTTTTTATCTTGCAGTCGCAAATGCTAGGCGTTTGTACAAGATACACCGTGAGACGGCTCGCGTACATAGAGGTCAAATCTTTGACTTACTTCGGTTCAAATTGCAAGTAGCTGATGGCCTTACCAACTCACCTGATAGTCCAAGACAAAATTCTGACGAAAAGATTTAGAGGCTTAGAGGCCCAACGTCCAGAAAATGTAGACCCAAACATTCCGGTGAAGAGATACCGCCCAGCTAATGTAAGGTATAGGCTAAGAAGAATGGATTCACGATGGTTACGAACATTACCCGGCATTTGACGAGATCGAAAACCCTCGATCCTGTAGAATGGAAGGGTGTTCAAGCCGATCCAAGATAAGATGTCAAAAATGCAACGGTACACGTTTGTCTTAAAAGAAAAAGCATTCATTAGAGGCAAAGTTTGTATTTTGTGTTTGTTTGACAGATCTTCCGATGTTTTTTCTGTTTTTTTTTTGTAATTTGTTAGCATCTTGTTTAAATAATAAGAACTAACCATTTGTGCCTTGATGTGAAACTAAGCTATTATTCATATAATCATTCATTCAAATTCACTCAAAGAGCTTCGTATTGAAAGAGTTGGAGTGGCTGCCTCGAAATATAAGTCCTTGTTTATAACGCCATCTACCGAGCAACAGCGAAAACACCCAACGCAATGACGTGAGGCGGAGGCGGCGCAGCGCCGACGCAACTTCGTAGCCAACTTCATTCCTATTTTTTTCATTGACGGTGGAGCACACTTTAAAATTTTGAATTTCGATTGTAAAACGTCTTCTCATTATAATTTCTCTATCTTTAATATTCCTGCATTTTATTTGACGAAATTCTACCCCTGACAACCAATACACGAGGGAACAAGGCTGCCCAGAGAGGAAAGGCGCGTATGCTGCGGAATCATCACATTAACATTTGATGAATCGTACCATATAATCAAACATGTGCAGACACTTACGAGTTGTACCTATCAACAGGCCGAATGGCTAAGAGAAAAAACATGGGGATTCCAAATAGAGGGCGTAACAGCACCTGTTCCGTGTGAACAAGTGTGTGTCCTGGACTATGACAAACTGGGAGAGAATAGGAAGAATTGTATCCTCGCTAAGTTGTCTCATAACTTATTAGTTGAGGGCACTCAAGCCCTGACAAGGCGCGGGCCCTGCCCTCCTTATCTTGGATCGACTACTCCAGAGAAAATGACAAAACCAACACTTACTGTGATCGATCCCAATCCGACGACAAAGTCTGTAATGAAACTTTTCTACA